>JAOTOM010004329.1:90000-266265 GCA_034440615.1 Ashinkailepas kermadecensis | reverse complement strand
GTCACCCACGCACGGGTGACGGACATCCGCCGGCACGTGGCCCACGGCCTGACTGAGGCGCTCCAGGTCCGGTCCGCTCCACGGGTGTGGCACGAGTCTGCCGCCGTCCCGCCGTCTGCTGTGCACGCTGGCTTTGTCGGCTCGCGACCGCCCAGTGCCGGTACCCGGTCGTCGTTTGGCTGCACGGTGCAGTGCGTGTGTTGGTAACCCCACCCGGTCATCACTGCCGTGTCCAGTCGGTGCCGGCTCGGCCGCCGGACAGTACCAGGGCAAACACGAAATAAAACACGGCCAGA
The DNA here is from genome assembly GCA_034440615.1 of Ashinkailepas kermadecensis. Classification (NCBI taxonomy): domain Eukaryota; kingdom Metazoa; phylum Arthropoda; class Thecostraca; family Neolepadidae; genus Ashinkailepas; species Ashinkailepas kermadecensis. Next base: position 265,969 of record JAOTOM010004329.1, on the reverse strand, counting down.
GTAATTCAAATCATACACCACTGTTCTAAATTCGCAAACACCAGCGGAATCTCCAAAACTTCTTGAAGTTTCCGGTGGCGCTTCTTCCCTGGTCACTGTAGGCCTCCGGCAGATTTTCCGAGATGTAGCGGGTGTAAACACTGGAACTTCACCCATGCTAAGAAGTAAACTTACTCAGATCTGGAAGTTTGTCTCTGGCGTTATTCATGCTAGCGACTAGCATAAAGCCAGCATGCTTGGAACCAATCAAGCTAAACTAGGTGGAAGAATACAAAAAAAAACTCCAGGTCCATCAGCTGCGAGACGCATATTCCAATTGTGATCCGCCGATCACCGTCATAGCGGCAGATGTATCTGTCAAGTACTTAATTATGTCAAAAGCCTACTCAAAAATGTTTTGGCTAAATATCACATACTCTTTTATTTCTTGTATATGTTTCTCCAGAACACCCACTCCTTCAGGCTGAAATCACCTGAAAACGAGCGGACGGATCAACACATACAATACACCACCGGAACTATATTGCACGGACCTTCCAGATGGTCATCCACGCACATCCAATATCAACACCACCAGAGAGCCCTCAGTCGGGTCAGTCTTGGAAGTCGCAAGGTCTCGACACTGCCCGTCCTATCGACGCTCCGAAGTGCTTTCTCTTATCTCGGCATGGTATCGGCGGCAGGCAGGACCGCTGCACTTCACCGCAGCAGCACCGGCTGCGCAGCGGCTGAGGGCTCGCCATAGAGGGAGGGGGGGCGGACAGCGGTGCGGCCACCACCAGCCGCCTGACCGTGACCGGTGGCGGTCCGGCCGTGACCGTGACCGGCGGCGGTCCGGCCGTGACCGTGACCGGCGGCGGCCGCCCGGCAGGACATCTTCAGTGCGGCGGCGGCGCCTTGTCGGCGTCGGCCGGCGGCCGGTGGTCGGGCTCGGAGGACGCGGCCGGCGCCGAGTCGCGCTCCAGCGACACCTCGAACTGCTCCGGCTGCACGGCGCGCTTGTGGCCGTGCGGCGGCGGCCCGATCAGCGCCACCAGGTCGTCGTAGTTGAGCGTGTCGCGCGACATGAGCGCCTCGGCCATCTGCGGCAGCGACCCGGAAGCCCGGGGCATCAGCTGTCCACGCGTCTGTGCGCTGGTGGCCGCCCGGGACCCAGACCATCAGCTGTACACGCGTCTGTGCGGTGACGGCCCGGGACCCAGACCATCAGCTGTACACGCGTCTGTGCGGTGACGGCCCGTGAGCCCAGACCATCAGCTGTACACGCGTCTGTGCGCTGGTGGCCGCCCGGGACCCCAGACCATCGGCTGTACACACGTATGTGCGGTGACGGCCCGTGAGCCCAGACCATCAGCTGTACACGCGTCTGTGCGCTGGTGGCCGCCCGGGACCCCATACCATCGGCTGTACACCGTATGTGCGGTGACGGCCCGTGAGCCCAGACCATCAGCTGTACACGCGTCTGTGCGCTGGTGGCCGCCCGGGACCCCAGACCATCGGCAGTACACACGTCTGTGCGGTGACGGCCCGTGAGCCCAGACCATCAGCTGTACACGCGTCTGTGCGCTGGTGGCCGCCCGGGACCCCAGACCATCGGCAGTACACAGTCTGTGCGGTGACGGCCCGTGAGCCCAGACCATCAGCTGTACACGCGTATGTGCGCTGGTGGCCGCCAGGGAGCCCAGACCATCAGCTGTACACGCGTCTGTGCGCTGGTGGCCGCCCGGGACCCCAGACCATCGGCTGTACACACGTATGTGCGGTGACGGCCCGTGAGCCCAGACCATCAGCTGTACACGCGTCTGTGCGCTGGTGGCCGCCCGGGACCCCATACCATCGGCTGTACACGTATGTGCGGTGACGGCCCGTGAGCCCAGACCATCAGCTGTACACGCGTCTGTGCGCTGGTGGCCGCCCGGGACCCCAGACCATCGGCAGTACACACGTCTGTGCGGTGACGGCCCGTGAGCCCAGACCATCAGCAGTACACGCGTCTGTGCGGTGACGGCCCGGGACCCAGACCATCGGCTGTACACGCGTCTGTGCGGTGACGGCCCTGGACCCAGACCATCAGCTGTACACGCGTCTGTGTGGTGAGCCCAGACCATCAGTTGTACACGCGTCTGTGCGGTGACGGCCCTGGACCCAGACCATCAGCTGTACACGCGTCTGTGTGGTGAGCCCAGACCATCAGTTGTACACGCGTCTGTGCGGTGACGGCCCGGGACCCAGACCATCAGCTGTACACGCGTCTGTGCGGTGACGGCCCGGGAGCCCAGACCATCAGCAGTACACGCGTCTGTGCGGTGACGGCCCTGGACCCAGACCATCAGCTGTACACACGTCTGTGTGGTGAGCCCAGACCATCAGTTGTACACGCGTCTGTGCGCTGGTGACGGCCCGGGACCCAGACCATCAGCTGTACACGCGACTATGCGGTGACGGCCCGTGAGCCCAGACCATCAGTTGTACACGCGTCTGTGCGCTGGTGGCCGCCCGGGAGCCCAGACCATCAGCTGTACACGCGTCTGTGCGGTGACGGCCCGGGAGCCCAGACCATCAGCTGTGCACTAGGGTGTTGCGCTAGTTGCAGATCCAAAATGCCATACCGAGATTTTATGGGTGGGGCCCTAGGAACAAATAAAATCACATTTTTATCCCACGTTATGCAACCTCCATCCAGCCGGCGGCTTCCAAAGTTTCAGTGGAGGCAGCACTAGCGATCCTAGTGGAAGTTTTGTAAGTTGAGTTGAGACATTGCTTTCCACCCCTGCCCCCCCACCAGGATCGGAACGGCGCCCTCGCCAGACATCGCTTCCCACCCCCACCCCCCAGGATCGGAACGGCGCCCTCTCGGATCCGCCCGGCGCCCTCGCCAGACATCGCTCCACACCCCCACCTTTCGGCGTCGGTACTGCGTCAACAGGCTGTGCCTTTGACAGTCCGTCTTCCGACCAAAATGTTCCTTCATCCCGCAAGAAACTGGCGGAAACAGTGGGGGGGGGGGGGGGGTAAATGGGGCTTTACCCTCCTGATGAGCTTCGAAAGCGGGCACAAAAATGGTTGTTTTCTTCAAATTTAGGCAAACTGAACTAAACCCGCTCACGGGATCACAGAAACCCGTTCCACATCCAACGGGTGCCCCAAACAGCTGGTCTATATCCGACTCTGCTTTGATCCTTGACCTGTGAGACATTCAAATTATATGACACGATGGATTATGACCTTCAGTACCATTGAAAAGGCACATAACCATGTTCATTAAAAGGTTTTGATGGTTGACCCACGGTTTATATCCATTACGTTTATTGGGTAAAATAAGGAACTTGACCTGACCTGGAAGGTGACTTAATTAACCTGAGGTCATCAAAATGGGCATTATCTGAAAGCTCGCATTGCGAGCAATCCACTGGTCTCTGATTCGTAGCCGTACGACGTCTACGAGTTGAGTTTGGAAAAATGGGCATACATTATGACGTCATCACCATAGTAAGTGAATGGGGAAACTTTAGGTCGAGCCGGCTGGATGGGGGTCGCATCAAACCCGGGTTTTTGCTACCATGAATGTTTTCATGACCACCCACATAAAAATATACTATGGCATTTTGTCTCGGAGAGGAAAAGTCCTCCAGCGCAACACCCTACTGTATACGCGTCTGTGCGCTGGTGGCCGCCCGGGACCCCAGACCATCGGCTGTACACACGTCTATGCGGTGACGGCCCGTGAGCCCAGACCATCAGCTGTACACGCGTATGTGCGCTGGTGGCCGCCAGGGAGCCCAGACCATCAGCTGTACACGCGTATGTGCGCTGGTGGCCGCCCGGGAGCCCAGACCATCAGCTGTACACGCGTATGTGCGCTGGTGGCCGCCCGGGAGCCCAGACGACTGTGCACACGTCTGTCGACACCACAACTATCGGTACAGATCTGTGGACATCACAACTACCCGTAAGCATCCGTGGGCTGTCGTAAAATTATGCGGACATCACGACCAAGTTTTACACCCAATGGAAAGTAACGAGGATGAGGCACCAGCAGTGTCTTAAAATTACTTTTTCAATACCTGTGCGGATGAAAAACAAAATCACTCTGAGATAGTGAAAGATGAAAAACGCTGAATAGATGCATCATGATGAAAACCCAGATTGCGCCATCATACTAATAAAATAAACACATGGCCAGAGTGGCAAACATAATCATACAAATTTGGACAAATTGTATGTTGCGTCCACTCTTCCTGAACCACATTTTTGGGGTCAGTACCTTCACATGCTTCTCATTTTGCTTCTTCCTTTCTTTATTGAGTTCATGAATGTAGCGCGGTGCTTCAAATGAAACAGGCAATTCCATTCTTCGGTACTTCTTCACATTAATCTGGCCACACATGGCGGAAGGACACCTGTGCACCGCCCTATCAAAGACCTACATTGCATGTTATACTTGGACGTGTTAGTTTCAGCTGTGCATGCCGGGTGCTTGATGGCTGTGGTTTTCCTCAATGTGTATGATGGTAGACCGTGATGCGTGCAAAGGTACAAAGGTAAATGCGAGATAATTGACTGTTCCGTCCCTTGGAGAAGATAAATGTCGCACATCTAGCACCTGCCACTTAAACCGGCATGTACAATGTGCATGATGGCCTCACCCAAATGCTATGAGCTGCATGTGGGTGTATTTGATTGGTTGGTATTGTGTTACAGGTACCATCCACCTTGGCCACTGCCTCTCTGACCAGTCCTCATCATGCAGACCTGATCACGAAGCCTACATCCCTGGGTGGCGGTGCTGACCTATGCAATCCAGATAACTGTCATCATACCTGTAACCTGTCACGTCCTCAAATGCTGAACCAGTGCCCGCAGAACGACCGTATCACCAGTTCAATGTCGGTGTCTGACAGCACTTTCGAATCATCTGCCTGCATATTTCTACGTCTGCTTTTCGGCTGTAACTGGAGCGTAACTACGGCAATGTTACTAATACTGACACTGCTTTTGTTTTGCTTTTTGTGATGTGTTTATGTCCTTAGTCATTTGGTCTCAAGGGAGCATCATCTCTGGTGAAGGCCATGCCGCAACTCGATCAAACAGCTGGGCTTTGTAAATAAATAATACAGCACACCATCAACATTTAATATAAAAGTGAAATGAGGCATCTGAACAGTCAGCACCGACGCCATCAACGGAAGCACTAACCAAGCCAATAACAACCTTTAATTGTGCATGGCTGAACTTCGAATCGATATGATCGCGAGTGTGACTGGAAATGTGGATAGTTTCTACGAATACCAGTCAACAGCGAAACCAACATCGTACTATCTCACGGAGATAATTATTTTGCATATCCCCAACGCAACTTGGATTCGTTGAACTGAAGCAACAGCTTCTCTTGTCTTTGTCCATCGTTCCACGTTCTTTCAACGCCAATGATGTAGTACACACTCGGAACATAAAATATGAGTTTTATTGCATCAACAACCATAACCGTTCAAGTCTGAGTAATATAATCGCTATAATCGCATCGTCTGTGTCCATGACCGCTGTCCTTGTCGGTCTCGTCTGGTCCATGGGGTCACTGGTGGGCTCGTCATTCATTTCCGGCTCGACAACAGCTGGGCTGGGATCGTCTACATCACTGTCAGAGTCGAGGGAGGCAGAGTCAGTGGTTGCTGCTGGTGCAGTTGGCGTGGCATCGTCTCCAGACGTCCCCACAGCAGTGCTACATCCGATCGGGTCTGGACGGACATCTCGATCCCGCCTCTTCCGTCGCATTGTCTCTCTCTCTCACATGCCTTGCTAAAGTCCTGAAGTTTTTTCCCCCACCCTGTGCACGTTTTGCGTATGTCGCTTAGCATTACTTTTTCTGATATTTCTAAGACATATATAGCATACGACAGCTTCATCAGATTTAATTTTCACCATGCCTGATACCCACGGATCCAAGCAGCAAGTCAACGACGTAAGAACACAGGACAGGATGTATGTGAAAAAAACAACCTCAGAAGGATGGCAGGAAGGTCTGATGTAGGTGATGGACGGACGATGCGGCCAGACCAAACCAGGATAGCAGGATCCCGGCACACAGGATTGAGGCAGCAGCGGCGTTACGGTCAAAGAATACAGATACGGATACGGATTAGTGTGGGTCAGTGGTAGAGGTGCGATAATTGTTTTGCAGTTAATACCGCGGGCAAGGCGCCGCGATCTCTACTAGATCACGGCGTGATTGAGGCAGCGTCTAGTCGGGACAATGCGGGGACCACACCATTTTGAATGAAGTTATGTAAATGCAGGACCAACATCCTTAGGATATACGCTGCTTAAACCAATTATTACGGATATAATGGTTGTTTTCTGGAAGGGAACATATTGATTCGAGACACCCAGCATGTGTTTAGAAAAGGTTGATCTCGCTGACAAATATCTTGAACTTTTTGGATTTTGCTACAGACAAGTGTGATAAAAATATTGATTTAATCCTGATATGAAAATCAGTTTGAGCTATGGCTTTCAGATGGACAGTAGAGAGTGATGCTAGGTGGCGGTGGTGGTTGTGGTTATTGGTTTTACGACACGGCGACCGTCGAGTCATATAGCGTCGCCAATCTCTCACGCCGACTGGTCGCGGGCGAAGAGTAGCGACAGGTGAGATTCGAACCCACAATCTTTCGATTGTGAGACGAGCATCTTACCCCTAGACCACTCGTCCCCGGTGCTAGGTGGCATGGAGATTTCATAACAAGATGCTCTTAGTGAAGTACTGCAATGGTCAGTACTGGAACCACTATTGGTCACAATATTCGTAAATAGTATTGAAAAGGTATAAAAAGTGCCAAATTAAATTTAGCTTTGATAAGTGTCGAATAATGCATGTAGGTAGACATCATATCAGGAATCCATACTTGATGGGTTGCCAAGTACTAGCTGTGACTCAACAGAAGGACTTAGGTGTTATTGTGAACACAAAATTGTGTACATCATATTGTGTCCACAAATTATGGACAACATACAAAAGAAGCAATAACAAAATTTCAGGGCACATTTTAAATAATGGAGCTTGATCCCCTATAGCTATGGAAAAAGTTGGTAATATTTAGAGAGAGTGCAAACGAGGATTAGTAATTTGAGCAACCTACCATATGAGACAAGATTAAAAAAGATATGAATGTGTGTACACTTAGATACAGAAAAATAAGGGGAGAAGGTCTCATCAAGGTATTTAAATTTATTCATGGTCAGCAACAGATCCATCTCTAGGATAAAAAAAAATTATGCAATTGGTTATTAGAGACCATCAATTCAAAATCAAAGTTAACCATATCAGGATAAAGACAAGACAGTCTTTCTTTACCAGCAGGGTAGTTAACATTGGATCCAGCTATCACGCACAATTGGCATTGTCAGTATGCATAGCAGTCTATAAAAATAGCATAGACTGGTATTAAAAGGAGAAAATAATTTCCTTTCATTATTTCATGGAGAACTAATCGACAAATGTTGTGGACAACTAGTTCTTAGTGTCCACAAAGTGTAACCAAGATGGCCCCTGTCAGGGCCATAAGGAACATTTTTTTATGTGGGGGGGGTTGAGGCGGCAGGATGTGCTATGAGACTGAAATGTTTTCTACTGGGGGGGGAGAGAGAGATCTGGGTGCTCAGACCATGAAAAGATGGCAGGTAATGCCCACCAGCTTCAAAGCCAAAGGGGGTGGGGGGGGGGGAACTGCCCTGTTCCTATGCCATTGGCCCCTGTGGCTCATAGTTTCATTACCTTTCATGCTTCTTTAGCTACTTCTTTTGGCTACTTCTTTTGTAAATTCATAGTTTTTTTTAACTTGTCCTCATGCCAATATAATTGGGTGCTGGATCCATAATTCCTGCCCTGTCCACACCTTGCAACATTTTAAGGCTCCTCCCCTGTAGGAATATTCAGCATCACATAATTCAGTCTCAAATAGGGTCGGATACAGGAATTTAAGCTGTGGGGCTGGTGGAAGCTAAAGATGTGCTGGGGTGGCACTAACTTGCCTTCCTAGGAAGCAGGGACCAGAGGGGGAGGGGGGGGTGCACTCCGACCTCCCGGATGGATGGCACTTCAACAGTAGGGGATGGAAAGGAGGCTAGAGGGGTAGCATTCTAGCAGATGAGGTGGCGTTCCCCTTTGGGCATGGAGGGCGGCCCGTTCGACCTCCTTAGATCCAATACTGTCTCTCCCCTACAATATCTATTTCAGCCTCATTCAGCTCTGAATCTGCCCCCTCCCAACAAAGCAGAACAACCTTAGAATCCACTCGCCCTACCTCGATCATGTGCTTTCCTTCGAACAGCACACGCAGATATACCACTAATATATCACCAATCTAGATTGAGATATTCATCATCTACATTGTACCACACATCTGTGCAATGTAGGATGAGGTGGTTTAAGGTTAACAACGCTCAAGGCAGTACGTATGTATGTAAGTACATATGTAAAATGCAAGGCTATGAAAACAATGGAATGTAAACAAAATTCAGCGCAGCGATGTTTTGCGCTTTGGTGACAAATTATAGTGCCACAAGATACAATTACACTTCGTAATTTATTTTTTTATATTTAATCTGCACGGCTGGGAGGCTATTATACTGGAAAGGACTTGGAACAATATAAAGAATGCCATGAAAAAAACTAGGATCAAATATTTCCACTACAAGGGAGAATTATGGTATTCATGTTGTTACCTGTGCCGAAGGAAAAAGCCAGTGAGCTATCGACAAATGGCGATTGAAAAACACCATAATTTTCACTTAAATGTGCACATGTCGAGTATTTGGTGTGCTCAAATCAGAAAATGAACTTGAAATAATTGGATTTTTGTCCACTTATAATATTCCCTTGCCATATCACCAAGGAACTGGTCTCCATTTGCAGCATACTTTCCAAGCATCCACACGTCAGGAGCTCTTGCGTGGTAAAAAATATGGCACGTAAGGAAGACCTTCGGAAGTGTTTTTTGCGCTAATTTTCACGCACTAAAATGAACGGAGAGTTGGAAAATCCCAGTTGTTGTGCGATTTATTCGTAGCACTTCCGTATATCAAGCCCCGCGTTTACCTGGATTTTTCATCCTTCAGACTGGCCGAAAAAGCCCACAGATGAACATATGAATAATTCCTTGTACCGCGCGCGGCAGAGCGTTATTGTCCTTTTATAATGTTTAGAAAATGATGAGACGTTCAAATATTTGCTTTGATCTTTGATTTATCCATCATGCTCGCCAGTATTCATCCACAAATTCACCTGTATTTTCATGTGTTTTTCATCCTCCTGGAATGTGCCAGCCCAAGGATGAAATTTTTCATCCCATGTTCTTGATAAACAATGTTTGCTAATATTTGCAGTATTTGTGAAATTTATTAGTGTAAGGTTAAGATAAATGAAGAAACAATTCTAACTTTTTTTTCTCTGTTTACATCTAAGGAGAATCATATATTAATATCGGAACATTTTATCAATTCTATTTTTCTTCAAAATACATGCCTACAATTGTGACGCACACAAGACTTCGAAAAACAAAGCGGAGCCCTCGTAAGTCGCTGAATAGGATCGAGGTTTGGGAATTTCTGTATTTATTAATGTAGATTTGTATACCTGCATTCTTTGTCTGTAATCAGTGCTGAGATACTACTCAGTCATGAGATTTAACGCTGTTAAGGGTTCAGCTCATGGGTGGATCCAGCCAGCCCGTTGTCAGTCAGCTTGGGTTGTGTAAGATTTAATAAATCGCTGACGAAAAATACCTGATTTGTATGGTTTAGGTGCAAGCTCTAGTTTAAAACAATACTTTTTCTTCACATAAAATGTTCCGTTTTTCTGAAGAGCATGAATAAAGGATAATTTTAGTTCAAATCAGGCTATCTAGGCTGGTGATGCCCCCCACCCCCTTGCTCCAAATCCCCCCTGCATTAGCTGACAATTACTTGGTTTTGGCCAATGTCATGATTCAGCCCTTAAGTATGTCAGCTCGACCAAATTTCTGGTTATGCTACAGCTTCATATGTTTTTTTTTAAAGATGCATGGTATGAGTGTGTATTTCATGGATTCATGCATATTCATAGATTGTTGCACTTATGTTCATCATGCTATATAATCCTCTGATTGTGAGGATACACTGTGAACTTCATGCCTAGCTTCATGAAGATAGACACATCTAGTTCATTATACAATAATTTTCAGCCTGCCAGGAACATCTTCACTACAGGTCCCTTAGGTTTTGTGATGATATGCATTTGTCTCAAAGCTCATTCTATATTCACCTGAGAGTGAGACTATTGATACCTGCTGGAAAAACAAAAGACAAGGATGAAAACATTGCAAACATGCACTTTATTTCCATCACAACAATGACCATCTGTGTTTGTAATATGTTTATGAAAAGATGAAAGTCATCACCAAGGATGAAAACCTAAAACTTTCATTAACTGTGATTTTCCATGCAACATGGTTAATTTTTTTTCACTGGGCACCAGACACGGCAAAACACAAGACAAAATAACACAGGACAGGATGGGAGGTGAATGGGAGAAGCAGTTGTAAACAAATTAAGGGGAAAATGAACAAAAATTATGTAAGCAAGAAACTGCATTCTGCACTTGCACTAGCTCGCTGCCAGGTCATCTTCACACCAGTTCGTCATGAGATAGTCCATACAAATAGCCTTGCATACCGAAATATAAATAGCCTTTACTCAGTATTAGAACACAAATGCTTCGTTGAGGTCAACACATATTGGACAATGTTCACTGCAGACGCCGAGGGTTTGTGACTGCCTACCCAATAGGTTCACTGTGAGCATACACCATGACCATAGGCGAGCTATAGCAATCCACTTCAATCGATGTAAAACCCTAAACACAACAGCTTTGCTGGCACATTCACTACATCCCCGAATCTGCCCGATCCTTGACGAATGGATGTGAGGGGAAGGTATGGAAATGTGGCTGGCACAAGACCACACTGTCATATTTAAATTAACCTCGCCCATTAAGATGAGGTGAAACAATGCCAGTTCTACAAGCCAAGCATATTGCCAGGTTACTGTCACACATTCTCGTACAGATTATCGTACACGGTCTGTGATTCGTGGTAACAGCCCAGCTCTACATCAGTTCCTGAGGACGTCATACACGGATCCTTAAAATACAAAATATCAACAATACCTTACCATAATCAAAGATGTTCTGGATTCGCCCGTTCTGCTGTCGGATGCATGGTGGAATGCTCCACACAGAGCCGAGCAACACAAGCAGGCACCAAGCACCTGACAGCTGGAAGGCCAGCCACATTCTGGGCATTTGCTGTCCAGCACACTGCACTCTCCCGAAAAAAATCCTGCTTTCCTGTCACGTCTGAGCGGTCCTGCATGGCAACGAACCGACCCAAATTTATCGACCCCTCCCCCTCCTCTCAAAAAAACACCACGAACGCCAAAGTGACGTTCTCCCTCCACGTGCCAGAACTCGCCCCGAGCGACACCGGCCGCCACCACCGCTCGGCCCACCGCGGCAGTCGGGCCACGTACCAGTGTCAGCTTGTCGCGGTGCTGCTGGAGAACCTCCTCCGTGTGGCGGTAGGCTCGCGCCACCAGCGCGCGCGCCTCGATGTCCATGAGCGCCGCCAGGTGGCGGCTGTACGGCCGCCGGCCAGAGTCGGAGCGCGGCGGGTCGAACGACAGCAGGCCCACCGTGTCGTTCATGCCGTACGTGCGCACCTGTTGGCGCGCGGCGCGCGGCGCGACGTCAGTCTCAGATCACGCCTGACGGCCGGGCCACGTCTCTCGGCCGGGTCACGTCTCACGGTCAGGTCAGGTTAGATCACACCTCACGGCCGGGTCACGTCTCACGGCCAGGTCACGTCTCACGGCCAGGTCAGGTTAGATCACACTTCACGGCCGGGTCACGTCTCACGGCCAGGTCAGGTTAGATCACACCTCACGGCCGGGCCACGTCTCACGGCCGGGTCACGTCTCACGGCCAGGTCAGGTTAGATCACACCTCACGGCCAGGTCACGCTTCACAATCACGTCACGTCTCACGGACAGGTCAAGTAAGTTCACGACTCACGGTCAGGCCCGGTCAGGGCCCGTCTCATAACCAGGTTAAGTCAGGTCGAGAGCCATAGCCAGACCCGGTCAGTTCACGCCCCACGGCTATGCGAGGCCAGGTCACGTCTCACAGCCAGGCGAGGTCAGCAGGGAGCGGCGGCTTGTGACCGGCATGGTTTGTGCCGGCAACGCGACCGAAAACCACATGTGACTGACGCTTCTGAGATGTGACGGCCAGTCCGGCTGTAACAGCTCGAATAGTAGGACGTGGGACAGCCGCCCCATGTGGCTCCAATCAAGGCATTATAATTGATTGACTGACTGAATTTAATTGATGTAATTCCAATGGTGTGAAATACCGACCCAGGGAAGCATACACAGTTGTGGAAGAGGATCTGAGAACAGCTAATACATCAGAGATATATTCCATATAATTGCATTTTAGTCCTCAAAACAGAAGCAATCAAAGTTGTGGTGATTTAAAAATGAAAATGAAGAGAAAATACATACATCGGTACCAGAACGATGTGCTAATCCTGTTAATGAACTCAGCCACGGATGGACCTAGGTCCACATATAATAATATTTCTTGGCTCATTCATACATTATTCGTTCTTGAAACAGCATACCCTCCCCCTCCCCAGCTTCCACAGAAAATAACATGCATGCACACCATACCTTGCTGGCCTAGTCTTCCCCTCACAAACTCCAAACTTGCATCGCTAAGAACCCCTGATACATTGACTGATGGAAACATCTTTGCCATTTTGTAACGAAAAGGAATAATTTCATGCATAGTTCCGAAATACCCTTATTCCGCTTCGTGGCATGCTGTGCCAAAACGACAGGCCGGATTTCGCTCAAAATTTCACTCGTAATTTTTACAACTTTACAAATTGTGTAATTTCAAGTCTTTCCTGGACAGTGAGGATCAATTTAACGTTTTATCTTTCTACAGTAAAGGACGAAAGGAGGGAAAGAGGCATTGCCCCTCCCTCTGCCTCCCCGAATGCACTCACCTGAGCGTACGCCATCTTTGTCACCTTGTCCAGGTCGTTTTGAGCTCCGGTTGTGACCCTGTCGAAGACCAGGGCCTCGGCGCACCGTCCCCCCAGCGCCATGCACATTCTCTCAAACAGCTGGCGGAAGAAAAACGCGCCACATTCAACATCCATATTTGACAACATTCAAAAGATTTGCATCCCGAAAATCCGGCCGGCACCTACGGAGGACGCGGTTGGTGGTGCAAACCGACACATTGCACCCGGAGGACGCAGTTAGTGGTGCAAACCGGTATGGTCCACTGCTCGAACACACCGACAGGGGAGTTAATGGCATACTATGCTGTGAATGCGTGTGCTGTGAGCACCGCCCATGGCAGTGGTGGGCTTTTCATTCTTTCCTGCCGGCTGTACTCGAGCTCAAGCACAGTCAATGGGAGCGCCGTCACTACGCACGCAGCCACTACGCACACTACATGAAATGACGTTTTCAGAGTCACATAAGACTTCCAACTTTACCACTAATTTGTTGTTAAAATGAAATTGCTGCCGATTACTTTTCCTGTGATCACAATGCACATAACTCGCTAAATTCACCTAAGTAACTATGTGACATACTTCTGCATCGCTCAGATGTGATCTATCATGTCACAAGGGGTGCTAATGAGCTATGAGGCTGAATATACCACATTTTACAGCTAAAACTGAACAACAATTAACACATCAATTAAATGGGCTGATACCCGCCATTAGCAATAGGTGGGTGTGGGTGCAGGGGCCGCCGCAGCCCCCCCCCCCCACACACACACTCCTTACTAACCCAAAATGCACCAGATGAAACAAAAAACCTTTTGATTTTCACAAAACGAAACCAAAAAGTTACGGCGAGCTTGGCGCCCAGAAAGCGGTCTCTTTCCATGACGTTTTTTGTTCTCGTCGCCCCCTTTTAAGAAAATCCTGGCTGCGCTCCTACGTGGATGCTGCCCCGGACAGCCGGCGGGGCGTCATAACCTGTTGAGTATTGTACAGTTGCTGGTCGGACGGCGTGTACTGGGCGAACCCCAGCATCTGGTTGGTGCGCGGCACGATGGTGACCTTGAGCAGAGCGTCGGTGTGTTCCAACAGCCAGCCGACCAGGGCATGGCCCGACTCGTGAAAAGCAACCACGCGCCGCTCGGCTGGGGACATTACCTGCCGGCCACACGCCGAGTATCACGCCACGAAAACTATGCAGTCACAGCACAGAGCGAAAACGTATGGCAGCGGTGGGATTCGAACCCACGCCTCCGAAGAGACTGGTGCCTTAAACCAGCGCCTTAGACCGCTCGGCCACGCTACCGACGAGAGCGCAGCGCGCCAACCAACAACGGATATTAAAGGGAACATGCCCGCAAGGCACTGCAGCGTTACTGGTGGAGGGTGAGTCTCACCATCTGGCGATTATTATGGACTGCCATTTTACTCGGGATTGCGGGAAATGCGAGGGACTAGGAGCAAGGGGAGCAAGGGGAGAGGGGAGGGGAGAGGGGAGAGGGGAGAGGGGAGGGGGAGGGGGAGAGGGGAGGGGAGAGGGGAGAGGGGAGAGGGGAGGGGAGGGGAGAGGGGAGAGGGGGAGAGGGGAGAGGGGAGAGGGGAGGGGAGAGGGGAGAGGGGAGAGGGGGGAGGGGAGGGGCGAGGGCCGAGGTACAAGGGACACAGATTGGGAGTGGAAGTGGGAGAGAGATGGAGAGGAAGAGGGAATGGGAGTGGAACAGGGAGAAAATGGAATGGAGCAGGGATTAAGAGTGAGTGTTGGAGTGAGAGTGAGTGTCGGAGTTAGAGTAAGAGTGGGAGGGGCAAGAGTGTGAGCAAGCAGTACAGGTAGGAGAGGGAAAGGGAGTGCCATGCATGTAGGTATTAGCAGGGGCACCCCAGAATCGATGAGGACCTCCATAGAATCCTAAGATCCAGAAGACACTGGGGAAGGGGACCAACCGCTGAATGGCCCTTCCAAACCTATGTGAAATATCACCCCTCATTACATAGACAGCACAGCACAGTAACAGGATCACAGGTAGGAACCGTCTCCACGAGGTTGGCATTTGCTTCGTCCAATTGGAAGCTGCCATTTCCACCTCTTGCAACACTGGATTCCCTTCGTTGTTGTTATTGGGGTTTAGGGACGCATCAACTCTGGATTCCCTTCAAGATCATCCTGGCTATGCCCTTTGGCATAGGGAAAATTAAGAGGGATGGTTCCCCACTTTTCAGTAATCCTGGCCAATAACACTTGTCGAACTAGGTCAGCATAGATACTAATGCAACTCGGTATGGATAATTAATCTTAATACTGTTTGCAAATATTTTTCACTTCCATCATCCATGACTAGTACACAAAATATGTGCTGCATGCCAATTTTTCTACTGAACGTCAAAATACCTGTGATCGTTTTTCGGTGCCTCCCACCACCCTTTCAATGGCATACTCCAGTTCCACCCCGGTGACCTGTTTCCCACCATCGCGTGCTGCCTTCAGGGCGGCTTCGTTGCACACGTTCATTATATCGGCACCTGGGAACGCACGGACATCAGGTCAGGTCGCAGACAGCATTGGTGTAGCCCCGTCATGTTTGCTTTGCCGATGCCTGAGGAGACATGAGGTCAAATCAACAATCGGCCGGACAACACTTCGGGGTGCCTTCACGGCAGCATGGCGCCAGGTGCCGACGGCATAACACCCCATGCTGTCGACGGCATCAATATCTCATCCCATGCTGCAGACGGTATCCCACCCCATGCTGGCGACGGTATCCCACCCCATGCTGCCGACGGTATCCCACCCCATGCTGGCGACGGTGTCCCACCCCATGCTGCCGACGGTATCCCAGCCCATGCTGACGACGGTATCCCAGTCCATGTTAGCAACGGTATCCCACCCCATGCCATCTACCATGAAGCGGGGTGGATATCCCATGAACCATCTATCATGAAGCAGGGTGGATACCCCAGCAACTATCTACAACGAAGCGGGGTGGATACCCCAGCAACCATCTACCACGAAGTGGGGTGGATACCACAGCAACCATCTACCACGAAGCGGGGTGGATACCCCAGTAACCATCTACCACGAAGCAGGGTGGATACCCCAGTAACCATCTACCACGAAGCGGGGTGCTCTGCAGAACAAAAATGGATGAACGGGTGCGCAAGCCAGATGAAGGAGCCGCCAAACGTCTCCCTCTTCAGCCCACTGGCGCATCAAAAGTGACGGACGCTGGGCCCTCCACCGTGCCCGTCTGCGCTCCCACCACTCACCGCTGAAGCCCGGCGTGAGCGTCGCCAGTCGGGCCGAGTAGGCCTCCACCGGGCGGGCCAGCACGATGGAGGTCAGGTGGTGCTCGAATATCTCGCGCCGCTCGATCAGCGTCGGCAGGTCGATCAGAATGTGCCGATCGAACCGGCCCGGCCGCAGCAGCGCCTGTCACGTGCAACGGCAGGGTCACGCCGGGTCAGATGTCGGGTCACCCCGGGTGAAGGCAGGTGTTACATGGAGTAGGACCAGGTACAGCCCGATGTGCGATCGGCTAGGTCAAATCAGGTCAGATTAGGTGATGATGTGAGATGTTGCTTTTTTGTTATTTGGGCTTTAGGGCGCTTCGACCAGCCTTTGTTCATTCGCGCCCATAACTTGCATTCCAGTATTTCACTGTCACAAAGAAATATGGATAATATTGCCTTCGTGTTTACGTAGTCTGGAATCCTGTCGCTGACGGAAAACGGAACAAAATTCTGGAATGTACGAATTTTGAATTGTTCCCAAGAATATCTTCAGATGTCGAACAACACATGTGACATCCATATAACGACTTGCGCTCCCGTACGAGGTGTTGGTACACAGTTAATAAGTGTCGGACTGTCCGGGATTCCATACAGTGGGACACTGCGGTCTCTCCTCGCCACAAGGGAGATAGCGATAGGTAGCATAGGTATGCTCGATGCCTAACTTGCAAATGGTAAACTCCACTTTTCTGGACACATGCAGGTCACGATGTCCAATATCCTAGATGTGGCTTGATTGCGTGCAGCATATTGTTCGTTTCTCTGCTCCAGACCTTTTGCTACTGATCAAGTATGAAACTTGAGATCCTAGAGAAGTGGTCCCTGGCAGGAAATGGGCAAATGCGTGGGCGCACCCACAATAAACTTCACGACCGGCTTGACTGGGATAGGCTCGCCCTGCAGCTCAACCTCCAGTTTCTGAATGCATCGTCGGTGACAGAGATGGAATGCAGCCGTTTTGTCGGTGGAAAACCAAAAGCAATTTCTGATGCTCCAGCTCTGGATGGTGTTCACTGCAAGTTACAACTGTCGGGTCATTGTTGACGAATTGGAGGCAGAGGATAAGATTACAAAAATCAACCACGAATAACGACCGTCCGATGTTTTACGGTAGGTCATGGCCAATTCCATTCATCATAATGATGAACAACGCAACACTGTGAACGCTGCCCTTTGGGAATCTACTGACTTGATGGGACCGTTCAGACAGCTCGTGTCCAACATGGACGAATCGCTCACTCCAAAGCTTCGGATGGAAGTGCCCATGTGGCCAGGAATTCCACAATTTCGAGCTCTCATCGAAATATTGTTGCACCAGATGGCATCGTATGCGCCTTCGATATCGAAAAATGGCTCCAGCGTGCCGTTTCTGCTTCGTTAGTTATTTGGGCTTACGGGCGCATCGACTGCGTTGGTCATACAGCGCCCAGCCGTTTCTGCTTCATGGCTACACGTATTGCGGTGTTAGAAGATGGTCTGGTGTTCCACGTTGTTTTCTAAGACCGCACTGGGCGTTGGTAAATAAGTCGTAGGAAATAAGTGTTCCTAGAAACCACGTAAGCCGTACATTAACCTTTTTTTTAATAGTAATTTGAAAATGCACGAGGTCGGAGCAATGGGCCGATAGTGCAGCGGACTGAATCCACTTTTCACTAGCTTTAGCAGAGTGATCACTGTGGCTTTAGCAGAGTTGGTTATTTGGGTTTAAAGGGCGCATCGACTGCAATGGTCATATCGCGCCCAGCTTTAGCAGTGATCACTGTGGATTTAGCAGAGTGATCACTGTGGCTTTAACAGAGTGATCACTGTGGCTTTAGTAGTGATCACTGTGACTTTAGCAGTGATCACTGTGGCTTTAGCAAAGTGATCACTGTGGCTTTAACAGAGTGATCACTGTGGCTTCTTGCCATGTGGCCATGACACAGCACCTCTTGCTTGTCACAGAGGTGAATCGAACAACTCCCGCGTACATGAGCAAAACATACAAAAAAAGTCGTGAACAGGATGACATGATGCGATCGTACCTTATCCAAGATATCTGGCCGGTTGGTGGACGCCAGGATGATCACGCCCCCTGTGGTCGCCATGCCATCCATCTCCACCAGCAGCTGTCAAACACACAGTCTCGTGTAACGGCTCACAATCACACCCTGTTACCTCGCATCAACAGCTGTCAAACAGTCTCGTGACGGTTCACAATCACACCCTGTTACCTCGCATCAACAACTGTCAAACAGTCTCGTGACGGTTCACAATCACACCCTGTTGTCTCCACCAGCAGCTGTCAAACACACAGTCAACAAACCAGGGTTAAAATATTGGTTTTTCGTTAGGTGTGAGATGTCGATACGAGCACAGTAGGATGTCGAAACTGTCGAAAGTACCATTTAAAATGTTTTTGACGTCTTTCAAGACTCAAATTTTAACCAATGGGGTAGGTACTCATATCTGTACCTTTATAATTTGTTTTCAGGTTCATAATTTAGGAAAAACTATATTTGGGATCAAAAGAATAATACCTATGCTATTAACTGGTATTGTATGCCATGTCACACTATAGGTAATCCCTGAAACTGAAATTGCTTTGCGAAATGTTCGTTGTATCACCATTCCTTATCGAGAGCACGAACATGATATAAACGAGACACTGTTAGAAAGGAAACACGAGGACTTCATAAGCACGCATCAAGGATCAGGATGTCGATACTTCTTGGACAAGGATGTCGATTGAGTGTTCAGAAAGTGGTATATTCCACCTTATTTCACGAATAATTTATCACTGCAACAAACACACAGCAACGGCTGACAATTGCACGTTGTTATCTCAATCAGCAGCTGTAAAACAGTCTTTTATAACGGCGCACAATCACACCCTGTCGTCCCGGCCATCAGTCTCCGAAAACGCACGTGAATAAAATGAAAACGCTGCAAGAAAGGACAATAAAAGTCAACAACAACCAACACACAGCTGTAGCGATGTTCCTGAAATCGAGAAACATCTCCGCCTGGCTGAGCGCTTTCCTGTCTCACTCGGTTGATCGCCTGCTCGGCCTCATCTGGCTGAGCGTCCAGTTCACCTCGCCTGGCTGATCGCGTGCTCCATCCCACACGACTGAACGCTTGCTCCCCATCTCACCTGGTTCAGCGTCTGCTCCATCTCGCCGGTGCCGCCGCTGAAGTTGCTCGCTCCCTCGGCGCGAGCGCGACCGATGGCGTCGATCTCGTCGATGTAGATGATGCAGGGCGCCCTCTTGCGCGCCTCCCCGAACAGGTCCCTGACGCACGAGATTGGCAGGTGGTCAGGGCCGGGCCGCGCCACGCCAGGATAGCACAGGATGGTGGGAGACGTGACGCGTCAAGGCAGGCGCACAAGGGCCCAGCCGTGGTGCTCGTATGTCATCAGGCGATGTGCAAGGCAGATAACAGTCTCTGAACTGAACTGAATTAACTGAGGACGTTACAGTAAATTACGGAACTAAAATCAGAGTACCCTTGCCCTTCTTAATACAAATCTGGTAGCTATCTTGGATTAATTTCCCAAGCATCCACTTAGTTATTTAACATTTCAATATCATTTATATATGTATTTTACCGGAATTATCTCGCATTAATTATCCCACTACTTCCTTGCTTTATTCACCGATGTATCCACTCGCCTACGCGGTTCAATACTCTTATTAATTTATCCATCCATCAACCAGCTCATTCATTTTAACTAAGTTCAATTCATTGCATTGCATTGCATTCATTCATCAATTCATTTATTGCGCTTGGTTGGGTTGGGTTGGTTATATATTTTACGACACGTCGACAGTTGAGTCATGTAGCGTCGCCAATCTCTCACGCCGATTGGTCGCGGGCGAAGAGTAGCGACAGGTGAGACTCGAACTATTGCGCTTGGAAACAGCTCAATCACCAACAGCATCAAACCAAGCCTGGGTTCACATTTCCCACACTCATGCGTTCAACCCCCCTCCCCCTTCCCCAATAACATCGGAAGTGTCCACCTCGTCGTGGACTGACCTGACCCGTGCCGCGCCGAGACCGCCGATCATTTCGATGAACTCCGATCCGTTCATGGTGAGGAAAGGCACGAGACCCTCGGTGGCCACGGCCTTCGCCAGAAGCGTCTTACCGCAGCCGGGCGGCCCGAGCAGCAGAGCTCCCTTCGGCACCTGTCAGCCGGCCGGTACAGTCATTCCACACGAGCAGACCCAGTCGCCAGTCACCCGTCACACAGCAATTACAACTCAGGATCGGTCACCGAGACATGCATCATATAATGAGCATAACTCGGGGCTAGTCCCCGATACATCAATCACACAATGATTATAGCTCGGGGACCAATCCCCGAGACGCTAACCACATAACGATTACAACCAAGGAACCAGTCCGCGAAACACCAACCAAGCAACGATTACAACTCGGGGGGCAATCCCCGCGACACCGATCGCACACCGATTACAACTCAGTTACCAGTTCCCAAGACACCAACAACACAACGATTACAACTCGGGGATCAGTACCCGCGACACCGATCGCACACCGATTACAACTCAGTTACCAGTTCCCAAGACACCAACAACACAACGATTACAACTCGGGGCTCAGTACCCGCGACACCGACCACAGACCGATTATAACTCGGGGACCAGTCCCCGAGACACCGACCACACAACGATCACAACTCGGGGACCAGTCCCCGAGACACACACCATAACGCAGCACAGTCACCACATGCTGCAGTAGCCAGCACGCCCGCCCTGCACCGAAAACGTCAGAGCCGGGAGCAGTGCACTTCTGGTGTACCAAACGGCAACGCCCGCTCGGCGGTCAGCGACCCAGCATCGCCCTTCCACTGCAGAGCAAGTGTCTCAGCAGAATAATGACCACCGAACGCATCGCCGAATAGCGAGCGAAGAAAAAAAACCAGCAAACACGTGACCGTGATAATCGACTTGCATTCGTAGTTGTGCCCGACTACACAGCTGACTAGCCTGCCGCTCGAAAACCGACCACACACCCAACTACCAGAAGAAGGGCCGAGTCATTCGACTGGTGCTGGATGATCCGGTGTCTATGGCTTCCACCTCTAGGCATACCATGACTTTGAGGAACCGACTTGCTAAGATGGTGAGTCACCACGGCTACCAGCCACACCAGTGGCTCATTGTGGATACTATCCTACATGTAGTATCCACATTGATATTGCAATATCTCCATCACAGTCAAATAGACAATCAGGGTACTTCGATCACCCATTTGTTCTCGCGAAAGGTATTACGCCAAACGTTGGTTATTTGTTAATTAACGTTTAAATTTTAAGTGCCATAATACACACAACTAAATAAACATACACAATAATAATGCATTGACCACCTGCACTCATTCAAACTGGCCAGCTAGCCAACGGAATCTAAATTTTAATTTTGCATCAACCATCATCACACTGAACCGGTCATACATCAGTCACCTCCCAGCACACCAGGACATCCAGGCCTGAGTCAGTCACACCGAGTCGGCACTCACTCTGGCGCCCAGACTGCGGTAGTAGTCGGGCCGCTTCAGGTAGTCGACGAACTCCATCACCTCCTGCTTGGCCTCCTTCAGGCCGGCCACGTCGGCGAACTTGACGCCGCGCCCCTCGCCCGCCATCGAGTCGACGATGGTGAACTTGGCCCGGGTCAGAGAGCCCTGCAACACGGCGTGGTGAGTTCGGCTCGGGTCAGCGAGCTCTGCAACACAGTCCGGGCAAGAGAGCCCTGCAACACAGTCCGAGTCAGAGAGCCCTGCAACACGGCGTGGTGATTTCGGATCGGGTCAGCGAGCCCTACAACACAGTCCGGGTCAGAGGGTACTTGCAACACGGCGTGGTGAGCTCGGTTCGGATCAGCGAGCCCAATGAGTCACTGAGTGTGTCATGTCCAGGAGAGGCACCCACCCAACTAAAGTGACTGGAGAATGTTCAGCGCACACTTTTCATATGGATGACATCTGCACAAGATAAAACTAATGACAATCTGGATTACATTCACTTACTACAGCATTTTCATGAAACAAAACGAATGCCAATCTGAATTACATTTACTTACAACATTTGTATCGGACAAAACTAATGACAATCTGGATTACATTCACTTACTAAAGCATTTTCATCAAGCAAAACGAACGACAAACAGGATTACATTCCCTTACTACAGCATTTTCATCAGGTATGTGCACCTATGACAGCCCTTATTTACTGATGACCTTTGTTTTAAAACTGGGCAAAAGGCTGTAATAACCACGAGTCTATTGTGGACGGCCTGAATATACATCTTTGTCCCTGTCCTTGTCCGGACAAAACGAATGGCAATCTGGATTGAATTAACTTCCTGCAACATCTTCTCAAGTATCGTCAACCGAATCCCGCTTCGTTTAGATGCGTCGTGCGTCACGCGTCACCGCATGTTCTTCCGGAGCATAGCTGGGGCAGACTCGACAGCTCTTTTCTCTCTCTCTCTCTCTCTCTCGGAATCCGTTCACCTATTCACTGCCTTGAGAACAGCAGGAAGCACTGCTCCGTGGCGAGCCGCACACCCGCCGGTAGCAGCCATGCAAGGCAGCTAGCCCTGGCGCACAACCGCGTCCTGTCACGAATTGTTGGCGTCCAGCACTGACGCAGACTTCTCTGATCGAAAGCTTTTTACGTACAAAACTGTAGCACGCCTGTTTGCCGGCAGAAAATACCGTAGAGCTTATCAAACATGGTATCTTACGATGTAGGTACGCATCCGTGAAATATTTTTGTTAATGCCGTCACTGATTGTAATCATGTAGGTATTCAAGAAACAATTTGCATTCGACAACACCTGCATGGTGATATGCAAGGAATTTACTCTGTAGCTAGACAATGTACCTGTGCCAGCGATATGAGCAATACATACAGAAACTGCAATGAAGGGAATTGAATTGCTTCAATCCAGTTGCCTGCCGTCCGGTTGACTATTAGACAGCACATACTTTCGTGCCCTCCTTAGCATCCTCCATCCGTCACAGAGTAGCATGCGGTGTCGCGACTGTCGCATGCTCAGAAGGCGGACCGAGTGGCCCGTCCACTCGAGATCAACACTGACCTGCTGACGGCACCAGGGCGGTCACGCGCGACAGCGGCCTCACCAGGGCGTTTATGGAGATGGACGAGCGTCCCTTGCCGACCGACACGGCGTACGCCAGCAGCGCCACGATGATGATGGTGGTGAAGAGTCGGCCGGCAGCGTCCGAGTACCGCTCGTACACCACCGGCACCCGGTCCTCGGGCCGCACACCTGGTGACACAGGTGCCGCTCACACACCATCGGAACTCGGTCCCAGGGCGGTAAGTCTGTCACATAGGTACCGCTCGTACACCTGGTGACCCAGGTGCCGCTCACACACCATCGGAACTCGGTCCTGGGGCGGTAAGCCTGTCACACAGGTGCCGCTCACACACCATCGGAACTCGGTCCTCGGGTAGGACACCTGGTGACACAGGTGCCGCTCACACACCATCGGAACTCGGTCCCAGGGCGGTAAGTCTGTCACACAGGTACCGCTCGTACACCTGGTGACCCAGGTGCCGCTCACACACCATCGGAACTCGGTCCTGGGGCGGTAAGTCTGTCACACAGGTACCGCTCGTACACCTGGTGACACAGGTGCCGCTCACACACCATCGGAACTCGGTCCCGGGGCGGTAAGTCTGTCACACAGGTGCCCCACCTGGTGACACAGGTGCTGCTCACACACCATCGGAACTCGGTCCCAGGGCGGTAAGTCTGTCACACAGGTACCGCTCGTACACCTGGTGACCCAGGTGCCGCTCACACACCATCGGAACTCGGTCCCAGGGCGGTAAGCCTGTCACACAGGTGCCGCTCGTACACCTGGTGACACAGGTGCCGCTCACACACCATCGGAACTCGGTCCTGGGCGACCCTGGTACACAGGTGCCCCTCACACACCATCGGAACTCGGTCCCAGGGCGGTAAGCCTGTCACACAGGTGCCGCTCGTACACCTGGTGACACAGGTGCCGCTCACACACCATCGGAACTCGGTCCTGGGGCGGTAAGTCTGTCACACAGGTGCCGCTCACACACCATCGGAACTCGGTCCCAGGGCGGTAAGCCTGTCACACAGGTGCCGCTCGTACACCTGGTGACACAGGTGCCGCTCACACACCATCGGAACTCGGTCCTAGGGCGGTAAGTATGTCACACAGGTGCCGCTCGTACACCTGGTGACACAGGTGCCGCTCACACACCATCGGAACTCGGTCCTAGGGCGGTAAGTCTGTCACACAGGTGCCGCTCGTACACCTGGTGACCCAGGTGCCGCTCACACACCATCGGAACTCGGTCCTGGGGCGGTAAGCCTGTCACACAGGCACCGCTCACACACCACCAGATCTGCGATCTGATTCCACATTCCAATATCAAGCATTAACCTCTCCTGATCTTGTTCGATTGACGCATACGCTTTCTTGCGCTTAGCCTTTTGAGCACTAAGGGCAACCTGAAGTTGATTTTGCTACGTGGCTCTTCGACGTAAATGGCACTCAGATCCAGTTTTTACAGGTCAAATCAAAGCCATGGGATACATGGAGTCATGGGGCAAGCCGAACGTAGTGTCAGACGTGGTCTGGATGGGATTGGTCGGCGAGCAGCGGAGTGTACGACATAAGCTGCGATGTGGATGATCATTAGGTTCGAACCGCATCACCCCTACAACACTGGCATCGCGAGCGTCTCATGCGATCATACAACACTCATGAGCGGAGTGCGAACGTCAATGCATTAAGCATCACCAGGAACGTTGACAACCTCTGTCAATAAATAAATAAACTTCTGATCTTGACCGGAGGACATAGTTCATTTCACCTCCAAATCACTGTTGTGTTTGACATGCAAAAGCAATACACGTTAAGAGGGAAGACAACAAATTCATGGTGCAAGCAAGTTAGTCATTTGGGTTTTCGGGTGCATCGACTACGAGATCATTCAACGCCCATTGATGAAAACATCGTCACAGAAAGTAACCTGTCTGCCAGTATATAATTCCATGCATTCGCCCACAACGCACCGATTTTGGTCTCGGCCTCTCGCAGCTTCTCCTCGAACTGGTGCACGTCGGGCACGTTCATCTGGAAGGCATTGAACTCGACCCGCTTGCCCTTGACGATGGCGCCGTCGTGCAGCACGATGGTCACCTGGTTGAGGTCGGGCCTCACGATCACCTCCTGCACCTCGCCGCGCGCCAACATGTGATGCACGAACTCGTTCCAGGAGACGAAGCGGAACACCTGGCGAGAAGCGATACCGGGTAAGCGGGCGGCGGCTATCTACATGCGGCTGCACACGAATGATAGAAATGCACATGGACCATTAAACATAAATGCTGAAGCATAGGACAAAAATCAACAAACAGGAACTTTGTTGGGAAAAAAGTCATTTAACACTACTTTTGGCAAGTCCAGTTACTATAATTAGTCTTAACCAGTTAAATCTGGTTTTACATGCTAAAAATGCCAACACACATCCATACTGTTGCTATGTTCTAGATCACATGGAGGTGTAGCCACACATTTTAGTATATTTTACAGACTAAAATGTAGGCCAACGCATTACATTCTTATTGTCTCGTACTCGTAGTAATGATGTGAGCATTGGCGGTTGGCTTTGTCCAACCCGTTCCACAAAGCAATCGACACGCGATCAGATCATTCCACCATTATTTGCAGATTATTATTTACAGCTTAACCTGCTTTGGAATGAAGTGATCCCAATTTTCAGCGGTTGGCGAGTTCGCAGCATTGTTCCCGCACAACACACCACTCAAGGTAGCCGGACATCGCCTTCATACCACACGAGCGGCGACTGCTGTCTTCACACTGCGATGTCTTCCAATGACGGGCACATGCAGTTCTGCGCCGACCACACATTGTCATCATCTCTACCTCGCAATGTCCTGGAATTCCGAAATTTACGTGGAAAACAACACCTGTTGGGAGCTTGCTTTGACCGTCTGCAGGCTGAGTTTTAACCATCCGCAGACTGAGTTTTAACCGTCTGCAGACTGAGTTTTGACCGTCTGCAGAATGAGTTTTGACTCACTGAACTGACTTCCACGCAGCTTTGCAGCACACGACTGTAGTAACCGTTGTTTTTTTTCATCGCCCACCACAACCTCACCAGCAGATGCGGCGTTCATCCGTGAATGCAATCCTTGGTGCGCACTTTTCCCCATCGTATTGCCAAATTGTTTTGACGTCATCGGTGGTTTTGACGTCTTCGCCGGCTGCCTTCCACCGTACGAAAAATAAACTCCACGACACTGTTAACTTCGCCACGACGAAGACAGCCAAGGCCTAGCCTTGGTCGACAGTCAAGTTGTCGGGTCGGGTCATACACCTCAGTAGCCCGATCTGACCGACTGCCACTCTGACCTGATCAGGTCGGTTGCTGCTGGGGAACAGCATGGAGACCACGGTGATGAACCAGTAGATGATGAGCATCCACAGAGCCGTCTTGGCCAGCTGGGTCACCGTGTTCTCATCTGGCTTCTTCTTGTTGGGGTCCTCATTCGGGTCCTGTAGTCATAAATATACAGACGGTGGGGAAGCAGGATCACTGAAGAGTGTGTGGGTGGTCAGACTGTACACAGGTAGACACACAAAGCTTCACATTGTAATATGCACGGAAGCGGACACTTATTTCGTAATAAGCGTTGCACTGCTTGATTGGCGATGCAACGTCACCACCCCAAGCGCCTTCAATGGCGAAACAAAATCAACATACCATAAATACCTCCAATGCAATGTGCACATGAACAGTAGTATTTGCTCATGAATTTAAAACGTGTTGCTTGAGAATCGCACAGGCTTTTTCAACAATGCTTAGCCCCTGCAGGAAGGAGCATAACATACTTCAACATAGAGTACATTAAACCCACACTACACTAATCGAGTATCCCTGAACAAGAATAAGACAGGTAGCAGACAGTAAATTATGTAAATACCCAGCTAATCACTCACCCTGAATGAGTGACAATAGTCGAATTGTATCTGGGACCGCCTGAATGAGCTCCCAATACAGATATTTGGCTTGACGAAAAGAAGCGATACGCCTGTTTAGTTAGTTAGTTACTTGGGCTTTAGGGCGCTTGGACCAGAATTGATCATTCGCGCCCAGATACGCCTGTTTATGTGCTGTCTAATGTCGCGTGTTATGACATTGGATGGCCTACCAATAACCTGAGGTAAATTGATTTCATGTGATCCGACCTTAGTCGATCGGATTAGATCTTTCCATTTGATTATTTCCAGGCAATGCACACTTAGTCGAAAGCTGAAGTGATCGCTTTAGAAATCGATATATTGTCCCAGTATGACCTAAAGTCAGGTCATGAGGTTACAAGCTGGACAGTTTACAAAGATGTTTCAGTATCATATCGGTAATTCTTGGGAACATGCATATACTTCAAAAATGATAACCAGGGACAATGAAGCTTGAACATACTCGACCTGACCATATAGTGTAACCTGACCAGGCCTTATATCTTTTGGATGTTAAACAGGTGTACATATCTTGCTTGAATGCATTTGTTGAAATTGCCCAAGACATTTATATTCATATTTTCCATGCTATTTCTTGAGACAATGGCCATGGTACTGGGTGGACCCAGGATTACCTTTAAGGATTTCAGCATAGCTGAAAATGAAGAAAGAAGCTGTAATATCAGCTCCTGGCTTATATCACAGGCCAGAGCTCATAGGCTCTAGGCTTGCCCACGACATTATCCCCATGTCTGTAATATGCATAGTTCCGACCTGACCTACCATGTCTTGACCCTTTTTTGCTATCATCAACATACCTACTGCCTTGATCTTTTTTGTTTTTGCTATCATCAATATAAATAGACTAGTCTGTTAGAAAATGTGAAATAAAGCGAACTGCCATTTATAACCAATCCCACGGAGTTAAGTCGATATCTGTATATTGACATCATACGACATCTGGTGACTTCATTATCGGCCAACATACAAATGTAAGGGATGTCCATGGCCAGAGCTTTCTAACTGTATTCTGCATTCATCCTAGCTTATGTGGATAGGAAATTGGTAGGGGTGGGAGTTTTCCAGAGCCATTCTTCCCACTGAACTTTCGCCTACCGACCTAATCTGACTGGCCTTTCTGCCTGTCTGACCTGAACTGAGTGACCTTCCAATAGTCTGACCTGAACTGAGTGACCTGCTAATGGTGTGATATGCTAGTCTCACTTCATCTGAGTGACCTTTCATTGGTCTGACCTTCTGTCAGTCTGACCTGATCTGAGTGATCTTTCAATGGTCTGGTCTGCTAGTCTGACTTGATCTGAGTGACCTTCCATCTGTCTGACCTGCTAGTCTGGCCTGACCGACCTCCCGCTAGCCTGACCTGACCTGAGTGACCTCCCGCTGATCTGACCTGGTCCGGACGCTGTGGCGGTGGGTCGCCCGGCTTGCTGGCTGCTGCTGCCGATGAGGTGTGCACGGCTCGTGGGCGCGCCACACAGGTGACGGTCGGCAGGGACCGGCCGAGCAGGCGGTGCACGGCCGCCAGTTCCCGCCGCAGGCCGCGCTCAGACCGTCCGGACGGCTGCCGCCAGACACGACGCGTCAGAGTCAGTCTCTGTGTCAGTGTCTGTCAGTGTCTCCGCTGACACGACGCGTCAGTCAGTCTCTGTGTCAGTGTCTGTCAGTGTCTCCGCTGACACGACGCGTCAGAGTCAGTCTCTGTGTCAGTGTCTCCTCTGACACGACGCGTCAGAGTCAGTCTCCGTGTCAGTGTCTGTCAGTGTCTCCGCTGACACGACGCGTCAGAGTCAGTCTCTGTGTCAGTGTCTGTCAGTGTCTCCTCTGACACGACGCGTCAGTCAGTCTCCGTGTCAGTGTCTGTCGGTGTCTCCGCTGACACGACGCGTCAGAGTCAGTCTCTGTGTCAGTGTCTGTCAGTGTCTCCGCTGACACGACGCGTCAGTCAGTCTCTGTGTCAGTGTCTGTCAGTGTCTCCGCTGACACGACGCGTCAGAGTCAGTCTCTGTGTCAGTGTCTGTCAGTGTCTCCGCTGACACGACGCGTCAGAGTCCAGGCGCCGTGTCAGTGCTCTCCGAGCTGATGCACGACGCGTCCAGAGTCAGTCTCTGTGTCTAATGTCTGTCAGTGTCTCCGCGGACACGACGCGTCGAGAATTTACAGTCTCCGTGTCAGTGTCTGTCGGTGTCTCTGCTGACACGACGCGTCAGAGTCAGTCTCTGATGTCGAGTGTCTCCGCTGACACGACGCGTCAGAGCAATGGGCAGATGGCCCCCCGTCGTGCGGTGGAGCCGAAGGTCCACCTGACGCCGCTTTTCGCATTCCTGACGGCAAATATGCAAAACAAATAAGTCATGAAAAAACACAAAGATTCCTCTGGTGCATTTTGTTGAGTCCCTAAAGATAAGTAAAGACTGAAAGATCCATTCAAATATCTTTGCCTGTTAAAGCGTGATGGCTGGTTGAATGCTTTTGAAGGTGACCTCACATGTGGGGAAAGGTATGCCAAATTTTTGTGTGCCGCCTTATGCCATTTTTCACAATCCATGGAAAACCCAAGAGAACAGGTGTGTGAAAAGCCCCCGAGACAGCTCATGGGATAGACCCATCACACAGCTGAAGAAGATCGCCAGCTGCATCTCACCTGGTTAAGGTGCTGCCGCAGAGAACTGAACAGACGAATGTAGCTGCAGACGAGAGCCGGGCCGGCTCTGGGGAGTAGAGAGGGTGGACCAAGCTGCCCTATCCGGCGGCATAGTCTGCCAGCGTGCCGGCAGGCCGACAGCACCTTTACAGTGTGGTAGCTGGACAGCATTGCCATCTGGGAACAGAACAAGGCTAAAATGAAACAAGCTGGGAACAGAACATGGTTAAAATATAGTGTACGCAATCAAGTGGAATGCCAATCTACTACCAAACAGTGCTATGTGAGTTAGGAATGTGTGATGGGCACATATGAAGGAATAAAACAGTTGTAATCACCATTCAGAATGATACATGTGGGACAGATGAGTGGAGCTTCAATAAAAGTATTGGGATGGTTGAATAATTTTAATAATGATGCCAAAACACATTTGAGAGGCTGGTTCATAAGATTCCATATATAAATAAACTATTGGAGACCTCTGTCAATCACTGGAGGGCTAAGTACCCTGCCTCCCCCTCCCCAAAAAGGATACAAAGATCAACTTTTGGGTTAGCTATCCAGATATTAACTTACCTTCAGGCCAATGACTCATACACACAGGACAAAGCACAGGATGAACAAAAGGTAAAAGACTTGTGACATTGGCTTCTAGTGCTGTTATGTTGTGATGGACAGAACAGATTTTCAGGAATGACCTGGGTGTTAGTTAGTCACTTGGACTTTTAGTGCATGGCACAGGTGCTGTGCCAATGGTCTTCCAGTAATTGATATCATCAGCACACATCAGTCTAGGGGCTGGGATGGCCAAATGGTTAGTGTTGAGCTCTGGGCACCAAAGGTCCTGGGTTCAACACTCACTGCTTGGGACATTTCCCAGTCCAGGTGCTTTCAAATAAATAGTGGACAGCTGACGTTGGGCCATTGTCTGACACTTCACTCCACAGCTGACAGCAAGCTACCATCATCCCAACAGCAGCCCAACATCTTCTGGACATCAGCCCCCATGTGAGTTGGGTGTCAGCTGCATCTCCGCATAAGTGGATTTATTTAATTTCCAACATTTATTTCCGAGAGTGAATACTCGCAACCTGATGTGTCTGCAGCCAAGGCCAGAAGTTCCTTGTGATGCTGTATTATTTTATTTTTCATATATTTTATGCCGTCATGGCCGACAAATTTGTTTCGGACGATTCTGGTTTTCCAGCTAGGTTAAGATAGATTATATTATGATATAATATATTTTATATTATGCTACATTATGTGCCATTCTTACACTGCATATTGTTACTGCATATACTGGAGAACACTGCCATGTTCTGCTTACGGTCAAGAGTTAAAAAATTACATATGAATAGATAAATAATACAAAAAAATAACCTAACCTAACATAGACTAAGATAACAGCATAATGTATAAAATATATGGTATTTTTTTCTTAAGGTGTTTTTGGAATTCCAGGATTTTTTTGGCGGAATAACA
Source organism: Ashinkailepas kermadecensis (assembly GCA_034440615.1). Classification (NCBI taxonomy): domain Eukaryota; kingdom Metazoa; phylum Arthropoda; class Thecostraca; family Neolepadidae; genus Ashinkailepas; species Ashinkailepas kermadecensis. The sequence continues at coordinate 234,349 of JAOTOM010004329.1, read as the reverse complement.
TGTTTATGAACGTGATTTGGAAGATGCGATCATTTGTTTTCTCTGTAAATGTTTACGTCTCGGTTAATCTTAGCGACAATATCCATAATGCACCATATATGCCACACCTGTTATTTGTTGCATAATTTATCCATCCCTCACCTGGCACTTCTCAGACGTGATTAAAGGGACATTCAACACTTCACGCAGTTGATTCAACACTTTTTCACGTCTAAAATGCCTAATTTCCACCTCTTTGCCACATAGATAACATGCCGATACTACTCACCAGAATGCCAAAAAACTAAGCAGAGCACGGCTCGAGGCCGTGTGTATGGATGACGTCACGATAAATATTACGCTTGTTTTTAAATTATAATATATGAGTTTATATTAGTTTAGATAAGAGTAGATTGTATTACGTTAGGTTAGGTTAGGTTTTCCTATTTAATTATGAATTATCATACTATTTGTTGGAAGTCGTGAGGAGACGAGTTACAGTCGTTTTTGATGTCACAGTATTAAATTTAGTGCATGAAGTGTTGAATTTCTTCTGTATCACATCTGTGACACACCAGGCAGAACATCCCTGGGGCCATTGAGAGGGAAACCAACTGATCGGCTAACAAGTGACTGCCAGGAAATGGCTAATATATTTGCAGGGGCATTTTGCTCAGTATACTGTAAGGGTAGGCTAGAAAACCCAGCCCCACACCAATCTACTGAAACAGTGCTGCAGAGTATCGAAATTACTGAAGCTGAGGTGCTCAGAATTTTGAGTCAGATTGATGGATCCTCCAGCATGGGCTCTGATGGGGTCCACCCTCAGTTAATTGTATCTTGCTGTGAGGAGCTTGTGAAACCATTTTTCATAATTTTTAACTCATCTCTTTCTACTGAAGTCTTCCTGATAGTTGGAAAACTTCACAAGTTATTCCCATTTTTAAAAAGGGTTCAAGGCATGATCCACTAAATTATCGCCCGGTGAGTCTTACTTCCGTACTATGTAAAATTCTGGAACGTGTAATTGTTGAAAAGCTTACAGAATATTTGGAGGTCCATCATTTGCTGGACAAAGGACAATTTGGCTTCCGTCAGGGACGTTCTGTAGAGGATCAACTATTGCTAACATATGAGACTGTCTCTACATGGCTAGATGAGGGCTATATGGTGGATGTAATTTTCTTTGATTTTTCAAAGGCATTTGATGTTGTTAATCATGTGCTGCTACTAACAAAACTGAGAGCTCTGGGAATTTCAGAGATAATCCTCACCTGGATCAAACATTTTATCTGTGGGAGGGAAATGACAGTGCTTGTCTCTGGCTCCTCCAGCAAACCAAAGAATGTTCTAAGTGGAGTACCTCAGGGCTCTGTACTAGGCCCTGTGTTATTCTTGATTTATGTGAATTATGTGCCTCATGGTATACACTCCCAGTTCAAGGTTTTTGCAGATGACCTAAAAATATACATGAAACTGAAGTACAAATCTGTCACAGACCTGCTGGCTGGCATTTCACAGGGTCAAAAGGACATTGATACACTGGTTAGTACTGCCAAGTCATGGGGACTAGCAATGAACTCCAAAAAATGTGCAGTTCTCAAAGCACACCGTGGGTCATATGACTGGAAAAATCTTGGCCCTTATGCACATTATTACCTAGATGGATTTCAGGTAAGCTTTGTTGAGATGCATACTGACCTAGGTATCACAGTAGATTAAAAACTTGTGTTTCCATCAACACATTGCTGGCATAGTACAGAAAGCTGGAAGTCTGGCCAGCAACCTACTAAGTTCTACTTTATGTCATACTCCTGAATTTATGAAAACCCTATACATTACTCATGTCAGGCCTCTTTTGGAGTTTGCATCGTGTGTGTGGAATACAGGTTACGTAGGTGATTTGAGGCGACTAGAATCAGTACAGAGAAGGTGGACATGAAACATAGAGGGGATGGAAGGTCTGGATTATGGTGCCAGATTACAGAAACTAGGTCTGTACTCTGTGAAAGGTAGATCGATTCGAGCAGACGTTATCAAATGTTGGAAGATTTTTCATGGTCATTCTGCCATTAAGATCCTGACATGTTTGTGCTGGCACCATTGGTGAACACACGTGGACACTCACTGAAATTGGCTCACAGGCGTGCATCAGTGGATTGTAGGAAGATATTTTTTAGCCTCAGATGTTGTGCCACTTGGAATTCATTGCCTGATGATGTAGTAACCTTAACAGACCTGGGTGCATTTAAAGCTGCATTGCACTCAAATATCTGCACATTGTTGCATGAATATATTGAATAGATTAACCATGATAATATACTAATCAAACATGACGAATAGCTTAACTTCTCTATATTCAGAATATAGAGAACTCTATATATCTACATTCAATCTCTGTATTCAATCTCTATACTCAATCTCTGTATTCAATCTCTGTATTTAATCTCTATATTTTATTTTTCAGAAATCTTGACTGACAGCAAAATATTAGCAGAATGTAGTGGCTACTCTAAGCATACAAATTCTGCTTAAGGTACACTTTCCAGTTCCTGTGTCTTGCCCTGACTATCTGATAACAATATTTTCCTTAATCTAGGGGACTGGCGTACCTGCAGATACGGGCTCCCCTCATCGGGCACGGAACTCATCTCTGGGTGAGTGATGCTTGAGTATATGGGGAGCCAACCAGGTGAGAGAACCAAGTGAGAGGCACAGATAATTATATGCAATGTGCTATATTTGCAGTGAAGATTATGATCATGTATTTGTTTGCCAACTGAAAAGTAATCATGTGCGGAGAAAATGAGTGGTCATATCGTCAATTTTATGTTAAAATAGGTACCATGTATTTTTTTTAAAATCCCAAAATCCAATTTTACCTAGATCGACATCTATACCAGCCTAGGTAGGACCTACCCCCACCTACCTATTTTCCCAATTTTGGAGGGATTTTTTTTTACAGAGAGTTTAGGATAGGTGATAGGCAATCTTCCAGAGGTGCATCCCACTGTCTCAAGGTTCAATGTTGCATGTAAACAAAATTATACGTTATACGATTCCTCACCTCACCATTGACACTACTCTCCAACCGTTCGCACCCCAATGCACCAGCAGATGTGCCGCGCCCGCCTTAACTGCGCCCGCTGCGCCACACAACAATACTGGCAAAACACTGGTATAGGAGCGTTTACAACCGCAATTTCATCATAGACTAGGAAGCTTTCCTCGTATATATTACGTCATGAATCGCTTCAAGAAAAATATTCCAGGCATGAACTGAAAAAGATGCCATAATATATTAAGATTGATAATTATTTACTTTTAATTCATTTTAAGCATTAAAAGCAAGAATAATTTCTTGTTTGGTAGTGGGGGTCAATGAGTGGGAACGAAATGACAGAACTCTTTTCTGGTATAGTTTTATTTTAGCCATTTTAGCCAGAAAAATATCCATGTTGAGAATAAAACGCCAAACCGCTAAGTTCCCTACAGCAAAAAGTGTCAAATTGTCCCCGTTGTTTGACTGAAGCAAGGCCATGACTGGAGCGGATAAGGGCGAAGAGTCTGTAACGGACTCCATAACGGATGTCTAGCCCATGTTTGCATGCATTATTTAATGCATTGTCCATGCATTTAAGCAATCAAAAGAACTAAGCATTGAGCTGAATAATGGAAGAATATAGGGTTAGGGGTTAGGGTGATAGACATGGGTGTTGATTTCTGACAATTATTGGGTAGGGGTGGGCAGTGACTTACCGAAGATGGGGGGCATTGGCGGCAGCCCCCCCCCCCTGAGAGGTTGTGGGGTCCCCAAGAATCACGCCGAAGTTCGGTATAATTGCACCGGACCCCTTGAAAATCCCTCTGGGGCCCCCAAAATCGAACGGGGTCCCTTAAAATCACATTATAGCCCCGAAAAGCACGTTGGGGCCCGAAAATTCGCTTCGGAGCCCGTTAAAATGTCACTGATGGCTCCAGAAAGTTGAATCGGGCCCCTGAAAATGCATCTGTGGCCCAAAAAAGTCGCGCCAGGCCCCTTAAAATCACAGTGGATCACGAAAAGTAGTGCCGGGCCCCTGAAAGTCACGCTGTGAGCCTCGAAAGGTCGAGCCGGAGACCCCGGAAATCACGCCAAAACGTCTCGCCGTGGCCCCTGAAATGACGCTGGGCCCCAAAAGTCGGACCTGGGTCTATGAAAATCACGCTAGGGGCCTCCAAAGATCGCGCCTTGGGCCATAAAAATCAAGCTGGTGGCCCAAAAAGTGTCGGGTCCTTGAAAATCGCGCTGGGCTAAAATAGACGGGCCGGGCCCCGGACCATTACGTTGGGACATCAAACCATCGCGTTTCGTCCCCTCAAAATCACGATATGGGCCAAAAAGTTGTGCCGGGGTCCTGGAGAATCACGACGATGGGCCTAAAAGATCGGGTTGGGTGACCCAACCCCATGCTGAGCGTGGGGGTCCTGAAAGCTCGCGCCCAGACACTGAATATCACGCTAGGGACTAGACAGGTCGCACCGTGGCCCCAAAAGTATAATCGAAACCCAAAACAAATGAAGCCGTGGCAATGAAAAACAATGCGGACATGAAAATCACTCTGGAACCTCAACAATCACCTCAAAAGCCACCAAAACATGTTGATCCCACTCCCCCAAAGTGTTGAGGCCCCTAAACGTCGAACTGCGCATCCTAACACATGACGCCGGGGCACAAAAATCGCACTTGGACCAAAACAGTCGCGTCGCACCAGTTGAAAATCACACTGTGGTAAAAAAAAGTCGCGCCGTGACCCTACAAGTCGCAGTTTGTCCCCCAAATCAATATTTACCCGCAATGCCACTCTGCGGTCTCAAAAATCGCATCCCCCGAAAAAAATCCGTTGGGCACCGGAAAAGAAACGTATCACGGAGCCCCGAAAAAAAATCGAGTCGAAGAATCGTACAGGGGCCCAAAAATATTGCGCAAGGAGCTGTAAAAAATAGAACTCGACCCCCATAAAAATCACACCGAGACTCGATCGAATCGACCCCAGCACCGGAAAATCCCGAACGGGTCCGGAATAAAAATTATCTGAAGGGCTTTTCTACTCTAAGGGATGTCATCGGTTGAAAAAAAAACTGCTGAGCAGCCACAGTGGCGTACCAAAAGGCTCCTCCCTCCTGAGAGAGGTAGGCTCCAAAGAATCGCGCCGGGGTGCACACAAATCGCGCTGGAGCCCCAAAGATTCGCGACGGGCGCCTAGAATTTGCATAGGGATTCCAAGTAAATACAGCGAACCCTAGAAACCCCACAAGTATCACCACTGGCGGATCTAGCCCACCGGTTTGGGGGGGCAACTTTCGGTTTTCGGCGTCAGCCCCTCCCCTCCCCTCCCCCAGTGGCGTACCTAGGAATTACATCAGGGGAGGAGTCGAATGGATTTGGAGGGTGCCCCTTCTCCCGCTATTTTTGGTTAAAAGCACCGGATTTCGACCGCTATTTGGCAAAGGGGCCATCTGAAAAAAAATAATAATTGACAACATAGTTTCTTGTGTAGGGGCCCCAGCCTACTTCCACCGTTTCTATGTTACCGGATTTTTGTTCTTGCTTACCAAAACGTTCACGTTCTCGTTCAACGTCTTGTACCACGTCAACGTTCATGCACGTATACACACTGGCGAATCCGATTTTGTCAACTCTTGCTGTAAGCAGAACTTAGAGCATGGAACCCTCGATGTGTGTTAGAATCTACTATGCTACCACACTGGCTTCCAAACAATTTTTTTTAATTTAAAATTGGAGATTCTTTCATCCAGACGCTACTTTTTAACCTCGGCAAAGGTTACTGCATTTTAATTTAGTTCACTTCTGTTGGTTTCGGGGGCAAAGGCACCATGACCCCCTTTTAAGCGCCTCGGGAGGGCCATGGCCGAAATGGCCCCTCCTGGATTCGCCAGTGTAAATACATACCTCCTGTTGCTATTCTTCTGGAAAAAATCAGTCAATGTAGCCTGTCTGTTCATCTTAGCAACCCCAACACCAACATACGAAACATGCTGCTCAACTGAGCTCAACTGGCCACTCGCACAAAACATCCTGTTCAAATTCCGCTTTCGAAATCTGGCTCACTGGGTCCACTTGCCCGTTACTGGCTAAACAAACTTCATGAACCTATCTGACGAAGGAATAATGAAACTGCTGATTTCGTCATCTCTTGCTGTAAGCAGAACTTCAACAGCATAGAACCCTCGATATGTCAGAATCTACTATGCTACCATATTGTGCTTCCAAAAAATTAGTAAAAAATATCTGTAAAATTGGAGATTATTTCACCCGGAACGCTATTTTTTACCTCAGCAAAGATTACTGCATTTTAATTCAGTTTACTTTCGTTGGTTTGGGGGAGGGGCCAAAAGATACCATGGCCCCCTTTGAAGCGCTTGGGGGGGCATGGCCGGAATGCCCCCTGGATCCGCCAGTGAGTATCACGCTCGCGACCCACAATTCCCATCGGTAGTCACAATAATTTGGGTCTGGGCATTAAAATATAAATGTCCGAACCAGGAAAATCGCTCTGGAGCCACAAGCCTATAAGCACCAGATGACTTCAAAAATCGCGTACTGGTCCCCCAAAAATATACCGGAGCTCGAAAAATCGAGGCAGGACACAAACATATGGCGCCGAGGGGCGAAAAAAAATCAGGATGGTATTCGGATTTTAAAAAATATATACAGAAGAGATCCAGAACAATTGTGTTAAGCCAGAAACTGGCGTTGGGTCCTCGGAGCCACGCGCCTGGGTGCGAAAAGTCGCACTAGGACCACGAGAAGTCGCACCGGAGCCCCAACATCGTACTAGGGCCCCACAAACGTGCGTTAGAAGCTCCTAATAAACATAGCGGGACCCTAAGAGCACAACGGGAGATATAAACTGCACCGTGCCCTCCAAAGCGCACCGAGTCTCGCAAAAAGCGGCAGGGCCTTAAAGCATGCGTTGCAACCATAAATATGCACACCGGGAGCTCCAGACACACCGGGAGTATCTTAACGGTTTCGATGTTTTATAATGCTTCATGGGGAGATTTAGCCGCAACAAAATATTCCCATGAACAAATATAAAAACGCAAAATCGCCATGTTCGCTACGCCAAGCGCTGCCGAATTTCGTGCATTATTTGACTGTATAGCATGGCCATGACTGGAGCAGACTGGAGCAAGAAGTCAACAGACCCCATTACAAATTCCGTGTTGCATTGCATTGCTTGTATTGCAGCACTTGCATTGCAACACTTGCACATTGCATTGCATTGTATTGCTTAGATGCATTGTCCATGCATTTAAGCAATTAAAGGAACGGAGCTCCGAGGTTATTCTAAGGACATGTAGGATAGGAGCTAAGCTATTTCAATTGCTTGGACAACTGCATACTATTAGATACCTCCTACCTAGCTCCTACGAGATGGCATGGGCGGAGGATTCGAATTTTCCATGGAGGATCAAGACGACACGGCGACAATGGTACACCGATGTGCTGTGTATGGCTTTTATCCGACGCTTTTCCATTTCTTCTTTGCACTTGGAACGGTGGTATTTTTGTCGCATTTATGCGACCCTTGTCACAATTTCCTGCCATTTGATATTGGAGATGGTTTCCGAGAAATTATCGAAACGCAAAATATCGTACGGATAAATATCGCAAGCAAAATGTTGTACGTGCAAAATATTGTACGTGCAAAATGTTGTACGTGCAAAATATCGAATGAGCAAAGCATAGCAAACGTGAAGTTTCGAATGGCAAAATGTCGAACGCCCAAAATTGCGCGGCTCCCCACGTTCTGCTCGGCGCGAATGATCACGACTGGTCGAAACATCCTAAAGCCCAATTAATTAACTCCCTAAGTTCTGCGTCGGGCAGCTTTGTGTGGTGGAAAGTGGGCGTGCGCGAGGGGACGGCCTCCCTTCCCCACTCCTCTCCTTGGTACCCTGAAAGGCACTTATCTGGGAAGGTCGAGTGCGCACAAACCCCCGCCGCTCGATGAATCCTTCAGTCGAATGCACCCCTCCGAGTACGAAAGGTGCCCCTGCGAGAGGTTCTGGTGCATACTACCCCACTATACGAATTTTCTAGCCGAAGGTGCAGGCGCCCCCTCGACATTTCGCCTCCATAAAGTAAGCCCAGACCTGTCACGGCATGCATGAAGGGTAGGCTGCAGATCATCGGTTATATTTATTGTGTCATCAACTTATGCATGCACTTTATTTTGCTACCGTGCATTATCTTAGTGCATACCTGAGATACGCTTTCGACAGGATGAGGTGTTCGATGTACGAGACGAAGGCACACACATAGTTCATATGTAAACTAATGATTTGTGTGTGTCGCAGAACCCTGGCTTCACATAAACCGACGAGTGGTTGATGTAGTAATTTGAGCTTACGATCTTTATTCATCCAACTTATAGATTCCTCTATGCAATAATTCATGTATTCTTCCAAGTCAGGACTGATACAAAAGAGCGTCAACAGAACTTCTGTTGTCCCAAAAGGCGTCAGAACACCCTGATGATTGATCCGTCGCGACATGGGTTCCTCGCACAACGATCGGTGCCGGTGTGGCGGAGACCCACCATCACGGGGCTACTACAATAGCAATCACTGTAGCACTCCGGACCACTGCAGCAGTCCGGTTCACTGCAGCTACCCGGTTCACCGTGCCAGTCCGGTCCACTGTAGCAGGCCGGCTCACCAAAACAACCTGGTCTACTGCAGCAGCCTGGTGTTTTGTAGCGGTCCGATTCACTGTAGCATTCCGGTCCGCTGTAGCGGTTTCGTTCGCCGTGACAGCTCGGTGTAGCAGCTAGCACGGGATCGATTCATTATTCCTCACTGCAGCAGCCGGGTGCGCAGTAGCATCCCAGTCAGCTGTCAGTCGGGAACCACTACACGATGCTCCTCTGTAGCAGCCCGGTTCACTGTAGCAGCTCGATGTAGCAGCTGGTCTAGGACCGATGCACTATGCTCCACTGCAGCAGTTCGGCATAGCAGCTGGTTCAGTGCCGCTACACCATCCTTCACTGTAGCAATCCAATGTAGCAACTGGTATAGGACTACTACAATATCCTTCACCCTAGCAGAACGGTGTAGCGGATGGTTCAAGACGGCTACACTATCCTTCACTGCAGCAATGTGATGTAACAGCTGATCCTGGACGGGTACACTATCATCCTCTGTAGCAGCAGCTGGTCCAGGGCGGCTACACTATCCTACTCGGCAGCAGGTGTAGCAGCCGGTCCAGAACGGTCCGCTATTATCCCCTGTAGCAGGTGTAGCAGCCGGCCCCGGACGGCTACACTATCGTCGACTGTAGCAGGTGTAGAAGCCCGTCCAGGACAGCTACACTATTATCCCCTGTAGTGGGTGTAGCAGCCGGTCCAGGGTGGCTACACTATCCTCTGCAGCAGATGTAGCAGCCGGCCCAGGACGGCTACACCACCCTCCACTGCAGCAGATGTAGCAGTCGGTCCAGAGTGGCTACACCACCTTCCACTGCAGCAGATGTAGCAGCCGGTCCAGGGCGGCTACACCACCTTCCACTGCAGCAGATGTAGTAGCCGGTCCAGGGCCGCTACACCACCCTCCACTGCAGCAGGGTGGCGTCGCTGCCGCCGACGGTGATGAGCAGCCGGTCGGTGCAGACGAACCTGGCGGCCGCCACGTACGAGCTCTGCGGACTGTAGCTGTGGCACTGGGTGGTCTCGCGCGCGCTCAAAGTGCACGGGTACCTGTCGGCATGCAGGGTGTGTTAATTGTGAGCGGACTCACAGTGCACGCGATTCAATATGAGCGAACGTGAGAACCTTTTGGTGTGCCTGACAGCGCTACTTTGGAACACCTGCTTACGAGGGTATCGTACACACCGACAATGCTGTGGATAGCATCACCTCGCAGCTCAGGTGAAGGACTCTCTTGAAAAGGCATAATTGATGCCAAAGAATGACGGGAATGGCATCACCAGGTGAATGACCCTCTTGAAAAGGTGTAGGTGATACCAAACAACGACGTGAATGACATCACCTCGCAGCTCAGGTGAAGGACCCTCTTCAAAAGACGTAACTGATGGCTAATACCGACTCATAATTATGGCAATGTTCACCAAATGAACGGCATGATGGAAAGAGTGAATGCTTACACCCACGAGCATGAACGAAAAGTAAGAGTGGTAAATTATTAAGGACACAAAATATTTGTAGCAACAAAAGCTTTAAGTGATGCAAATGTCCCATCAGTTTCACATGAAACGGCATGCAGCACCGTGGCAACCATGCAATTTCAATACACATACGCAAACTTTGTGTACGCATCAGCATTAGCGTATGCAACATACACAATACACATCTCGCGTACATGTGATACACTGTTCCCAACAAATGCATTCCCATAGAACATGGTATAGCATCCAGTGGCGTCGCCACGAAATTCTTCCAGGGGGGGGGGGCAATGTTGGAAGGGGGCCTCCTGCTCACCGAAAGGGGCCTCCTATTGTTTTTTAGGCTCTTGGTATGGTTCAAGAATGGGAAGCATGGTTTCATATTGATGTCTTGTTTGTTCTTGGCATGGTGCATCATTTATGCAAAACGCAATATCAATTTTTTTTTTCGCTGAGAACTGAGTCATGCCAGGGTATAAATAAGTAAATGTGGATAAATACCTAAGTGCCAAAACAAACCACTGTCTTAATGCCAAAACAAACAAAACAAACCAATGTCTTAATGCTTTCTCGACCAGAAGAATCTTCCCGCTGGTCTCTAGATTCCAGCGAGCTGGCGAGGCTGGTGCTGAACATATCTTAAAGATATCTCTTTGATCAACCCACTTCTATTCCACCAAGTCTAACTGAATATAGTTAGATTCATCACTACTGTTAGTCATTCCCACCAGCTTGATGTCATAAGTAAGCTTAAACGATCATTTAGTCGTCCTAGGACGACAATTTCGCGAAGGTGACAACGAGAAGTTGATTGAATTGTTTTTCTTATCGCCATCTTAGGGTTTATTTATTTTTATAACATTTGGTGCTGGCTGTAAGGTACCTGGCACACAAGCTAAAATAATAAATCCTCAGCGAATAAATTCACGGCAAGAACAAGCATTGAACAACAATGCATAAATGACAATGCAACAATGCAACAATGGCAATGCATAAATAATGCAAAACCTTCAAATTCCACGCCGTCATGCCCATGGTTTTCGCTGTGCTGAACCGTTTTGTAAATGACGTCGTTGAGAAGGTATTGAAGCTGGGAAGCTCTAATCATGCAGGCTGTAATCACCGAAGACAAGTTTGTAGGAAGAAAATGCATTTAAAAACATCATTCCTTCAAATTTGTATGGGGAATCGATGTTGTTTTGTATGCTTGTGAGGGGGAATTTGCCCCCTCAATGTTGGCTTTGCCCCATGTATCTGAAAATTATTGGGAAACCAGTGGCGTACCTATTTTTGCGTCAAGGGGGAGGGTGGAAAACGTATTTGGAGGGGGTCCACCTACACCATTAAAAAAGTCCTCGGATTTGCACCACTATTTTATCAAAGGGGACCTTTTTAAATAAAATAATTAGTGCTCAACTGAATTGTCCTATGGTGGAGCCTAATCTACCACTATCGTTTCTGATTCGTCGGATTTAAACCCCAACCCCTCACCCTGCTAAAATGTTTTATTTTGGTATCCCTTGATAAATCACCTCACATTGCTGAAATTACACTTACATAAATCACTTTAAAATGTAAAATTTCCCAATTTCAGACATTCCAGTTCATAGCTCCCGGCCGCCAAGACGCCAACGTTCGTGCACATACACACCCATCTTGCGCATTCGGCGCATTCGCCACACTTCGTGCGATGCTACGGTTTCTGCTGGGCCTCCTACGTTTTGCTAATTGCTGCCACATGATAGACTTGCGCCATATTTGACGTGACGGAATGCTTAATATGGACGTTCGCTGCGAAAATTCGATTAATTAAATTAGATCATTATTTCCCTACTTCAAACATTTTACGGTGGTTAAGAATTGCGGATACCCACTGAGCTTTGATGCACCTCATATCTTTGATTAAATATGCTCCCAGATTGGCTACGGAACCCAGGCCCTGTCTCAGTGTTCTTTTTTGGACCCGTTTCGCCTTTCTTCGTCTACGGATGTATCTTAGGGCTTCAATGTATTTTTGTTAGGAGCCCAACACATTTTCGAAACCCCTGCTCGTTTTAGGGTTTTGTTGCTTTTTTGTGCACCGAGGATTTTTTTGTTAGGTGTCGCCCCGCTTTCAAAGATCCCGATGTGTCTATGTAGTGCTCTGTCTTTTTGTTCGTCTTGGGACAATGCTGCTTTTTGCGGTCCCAGCCTCTTTTTCAGGCCCTTGTGCGGTCGCATGGCCCTTGTGTGCCTTGAGAGTTTCTGGTCTATCTTTTTTTAGAGCTTTCGGTATGTTTACTTAAGGCTGCTACGCATGTTTTATGGCCCTGTCGCTTTTTGCGAGACTGTGCGCTTTGGAGGACCAGTTTCACTTTCACCCGTTGTGCTCTTAGGGTCCCGCTGTGCTTATTTGGGGCTTCTGACGCACATTTGTGGGGCCCCAGTACAAATTTTGGGCTTCGGTGCGATTTGTCTGGGTCCCAGCGCGACTTATCGCGCCCAGGCGCGTAGTTCCGGGGACCCAACGCCAGTTTCCTGGGCTTAACGCGATTTTTTGTGGATCTCTTCTGCATTTTCTTTAAAGTCCGAATCCCGGCCTGATTTTTCGAGCCCCTGGCACCATATTTTTGTATCTCACCTCGATTTTTTTAGCTCCGGTATGTTTCTATGGTAATGGTAATGGTAATGTATTTCGGAACCTCCCGAGTAGGGTTTTTCAGTTTCCGTCACAGAAGTGCACTAATGTGCAGCACAAACCATCATCACGAGCATACACGATAACAACGAGTGGCATCACAGTGCTGATGTAAGCGATGTTCCGGAGGCCGGAGGTTAGAGCCCGGACATGCGCAGCATGGCCGAAAGTCTCCGTTTGAAAACATTGTAGCCACCTGAGTTCCTCACATCTGGAAGCAGATTTTTCCACGTCCGGCAAGCTCTCGGTATGAAGGAGCGGCGAGCGAATTCTGTGCGGCATCGTGGTACCTGGAGTTCACCGTTAGCCGTGGCCCTGGTGCTCCGTTGCGACACAGTTGAGCGACAGTTTAGTTGACCGCGAATGAGTTCTGGGCCAGTGAACTCGTTCATAATTTTGAAAACTAAGTGAGCATCTGCCTCGGATATGAAATCCTCGAAATTCTATGAAATTCTATGGGCCGTACGCGATTTGTGAAGGCATCTGAAGATATGTTCGGTGCTCCAGAGCCATTTTCCTGACCCGGACAGTTATTTTTTTAATCACTCCTTATTTTGGAAGGCTCCGGCTTGTTTTGGGGTACCAATGTGAATTTTGGGGTCACGCTGTGCTTATGTGGGACCCTAGAGGCCAATTTTTGGGAGCCCGACGTGAATGTTTGATACCCAGACCCAATTTTTGGGACTACCGATGGGGATTGTGGGTCCCGAACGCGATATTTAGGGAACCGATTCGAGTTTGCGGGGCGCGTTGTACTTAGCTGTGACCCCAACGCGATCTTGGCCGTTCCTGTTGCAGATTTTTCGGGCCTCGGAGCGAGTTTTCTGGGCCCGCCGTATTTATCGGGCCAGCCCCTGCGCGAATTCTGGTGAACCGACGCGACTTTTTGTGGCCCCAGCGCGACTTTTTGGGGCCCCGGCACGATTCTTGGGAGCTTATCCCTCGTAGGATGGAGGGGGCATTTGCCCCTTTGATATACCACTGCGGCCACCGAAGGAGTTTTTTTTCAATCGATGGCACCTTTCGGAGTGTAAAAGCCCTCCGGGTAATTTTTTTCCGGACCTGTTCTTAATTTGCCGGTGCTGGGGTCGATTCGATCAAGTCTCGGTGTGAACTTTTGGACATCGAGTTCTATCTTTTTAAAGGTCCTTATGTGATATTTTTGGGTCCCAGTACGATTCTTCGGTCTCCCGGTGCGATTTTTTTTCTCTCGATGCCCTGACACGTTGTTTTGCCGGTGCCTAACCGGTTTTTGGGAGACTGATGCGATTTTTGCAGGCCGTAGAGTGACATTCCGGTTAATAATTGATTTGTTAGGGCAGCTGTAACTTTTTGGGCCTGGCGCGACCTTTTTGGCCCCCAGTGTGATTTGCAAGGGCTGCGACGCGACTTTTTTGAGTCCAATGTAATCTTTTGTGTTCCGACGTCATTTGCTTAGATCCCTAGCGCGAGTTTTAGCGACCTCGACACTTTTGGGCGTCCAACACGTTTTGGAGGCTTTTGGCGTCATTGTTGGGGCCCCAGAGTGATTATCCATGTCCGGATTGTTTTTCGTCGCCCCGGCTTCATTTGTGTCCCAATGAGACTGTTAGGGAACGGTATGACCTCTCGTGCCCCTAGCATGATTTTCATGGTCCGGGCGTGACTTTTTGGTACCCCCAGGCTCAGCGTGATTTTCAGGGGCCACGGCCCGTTCTTTTTGGGACCATGTCGTGATTTTCAAGTACCTCGGCACGACTCATTCAATTTTTTAGGGGCTTCTTGCAAATTATAGGCCTCCTCTCCCGTCTTAGGGGTCTCGTCCCATTTCCTGGAGCCTTTTTACCGGTTTTGGATGTCCTGCTCCGGTTTTGGATGTCCTGTGGATTTTGGGCCTCCTGCTCTGCGTTTTGATTCGATCTTCGCCAATTTTAAGGGTGGCCTCTTATCTCCTAGTGGACTCTTCTTCTCTCCCAGGTGACTCGTCTTCCAAACTACAAGCAACCTTACCTATCTCAGTTCCCTTGTCATTTTCTGGGGACCTTCTTACCCGTCTTGGAGCCTTCTTTCTCGCCTGGGAGCCATCCCTCTTATCTAATGGCCTTTCTCTCCTATCTTAGGGGCCTCCTCGTTCATCATGGGGTCTCATTTCCAATCTTGTGTCGTCCTCTTCCGAATCAGGTGTCTCCTGCCACGTTTCTGGATCATCCTTTTCTATCTTGATGGAACCTTACCCGTTTTGGGGACCGTTTTTGCGCCTCCGAAACCTCATTTCATATCCACTGGCTTTCTCTTCCATCTTAGGGCCTCCTCTTATTTTCTGGGGCCTCCTTTCCCGTATTGGGGCCTCCTTTGCAATTCCGGGGGCCTCTTTTACAATCCTGGGGCCTCCTTTGCAATCCTGGTGGCCTCCTTTGCAATCCTGGGGCCTGTTTGGCAATCCTGGGGGCCTCCTTTGCAATCCTGGGGGCCTCCTTTGCAATCCTGGGGGCCTCCTTTGCAATCTTGAGGGCCTCCGTGCCAATTGTCGGCACTCTCTTGATTTCTGGGGCCTCCTATCCTCTCCTAGGTGACTCATTTTTCAAATTAGGGGCCTCCTCTCACGTCTTGGAGGCCTCCTCACCTGTGTTTGGAGCCTCATTATCCTCTTAGCAGGGTGCTTTTGTGTCACAGTCCCAAATCTTCTCTCCTAGGATCTTCCTCTTCCAAAATATGGGCCTCATCTGGCTGCTCTCAGTGGCCTTCTCTCATTCCTGCGGAGACCTTCTTACCCATTTTGGGGCTCCCTCTTGCGTCCGGAGAAATTTCTCCTATCATTCCTTATTTTTATTGTAGGGGCCTCCTCTTCCATCTTGGGAGCCTCGTTTACCAAATTAAGAATATCCTGCCACCCATCGGAAGCCTTCTTGTCTAACCTGGGTGGCTTCCTGCCCGTCTCGGTGGTATCCTTTTCGTCCTGGGGCCTCCTCCCAATCTCTGTCCTAAGTCTCTTATTAGGACCTGATTAGATTTCGCAGGAGCCTCGTTGCCAGTCGTGGGGCCTCCTTTACAGAATGATCTCCTGTCTCGTCGGCCTCCTTGCTCACCTTTTTTCCTGCGCATTTCCGGATAGGGCCCTCCTCAAATTTCAGGGGGGGGGGGGGCAGTTTCACGGCAGGAGGGGCGACTGCCCCCTCTGCCCCCCCCCCGGTGGCGACGCCCCTGATAGCATCTTACATCGCAGATAGCGTGGCTGTCCTACCAATTTCTGAGTGGTTTCTAAGCGACAGAATAGCTTCAGAAAGGGCTTGATGTCTTTTAACGTTGGAACTATCCCCACATGTAACACAAAGAGCAGAAGTAAACATGTGGTGCTGCGATGCACGGCGCACCTGGAGGGTCAGATATACACCCTTGGAGGCGTGAGTAAAGGCTAAGCAGAGCTCCTGTGGAACATAAATAAAAGCCACAACTTGCAAGTATTTCCTATTTGGACGTGTTCCTACTGCAATGGTATGTCTGCAAGTATATTGTAGTTCCAATAAGGCAGGAATTGAGGAATACTTCTGCATCTACAACTCTACATTTGAGAAGAGTCCTTTTCATCTTCTTCTCACCTCTGGATCCATCAGTGGCATAGTGTGCATTCATCTAGTTTAAAGACTGGGGGGGGGGGGACACTTCGGTTGCGAACTGCTTCATGTTAAATTCTGCATGGTTGCGTTTTATACAAGAACTGGCCTTAGAAACCTCACATACACCACGATTAAAAGAACGAACAGCCCATGTCTACTTTTAGTGAATGCAGATCAGTCAACACTACATGTATCATCGTTCGCCCACGCAGACCCAGGCAGCACTACAGCAGAGGAATCAGTCGTTCTGCTACACAAATCCCGACAGCACTACAGCAGAGGAATCAGTCGTTCTGCTACACAAGTACCGACAGTACTACAGCAGAGGAATCAGTGGCTTTGCCACACAGGTCCCGACAACACTACAGCAGAGGAATCAGTCGCTCTGCCACACAGGTCCCGACAACACTACAACAGAGGAATCAGTGTCTCTACCACACAGGTCCCGACAGCACTACAGCAGAGGAATCAGTCGTTCTGCTACACAAGTCCCGACAGAACTACAGCAGAGGAATCAGTGGCTTCGCCACACAGGTCCCGACAACACTACATCAGAGGAATCAGTCACTTTGCCACACAGGTCAGGGGGACAGGGAGAACACTGCAGCAGGGGAACATCGCTCGCCCACACAGGCCATGCCAACACCACACAGGCCATGTGAACACCACAAGGCCAGTCAAAACACCACACAGGCCATGCCAACACCACACAGGCCATGTGAACACCACACAGGCCATGTCAACACCACACAGGCCATGTCAGCACTGCAGCAGGGAAGCACGGACCTGAACAGCTGAAGTCCGCCTTCCGAGTCGCCGACGGCCAGCAGGTCGTGGTCCCGGGACCGGCAGGCGGTCACCAGCACCTTGGCATGGCTGGCGTCGGCGTAGCTGTCGGACCAGCCGCCCAGGTGCTGCACGTAGTGCAGGTCCGGCCAGGCGCCTGGGGAACCGGCGACAGTCAGAACAGTCGGAGGCGGGGAGGGCCACACCCAGGTCCGGCCGGGCGTCTGTGACACAGGAGACAATCAGAACAGTCGGAGGCGGGAGGGTCACACACAGGCCCGACCAGGCGCCTGGGGCAGGGAAGTTCAGTCAGGACAGTCGGAGGTGGGGAGGGTCACAGCCAGGCCCGGCCAGGCACCTGTAGACAGGTGCGACAGTCAGAGGCGGGGAGGTCACACCCAGGCCCGTCGGGGCGCCTGTGGCAGAGGAGACAGTCAGAGGCGGGGAGGTCACACCCAGGCCCGTCGGGGCGCCTGTGGCAGAGGAGACAGTCAGAGGCGGGGAGGTCACAGCCAGGCCCGGCCAGGCACCTGTAGCAGGTGCGACAGTCAGAGGCGGGGAGGTCACACCCAGGCCCGTCCGGGCGCCTGTGGCAGAGGAGACAGTCAGAGGCGGGGAGGTCACACCCAGGCCCGTCGGGGCGCCTGTGGCAGAGGAGACAGTCAGAGGCGGGGAGGTCACACCCAGGCCCGGCCAGGCACCTGTAGCAGGTGCGACAGTCAGAGGCAGGGAGGTCACACCCAGGCCCGTCGGGGCGCCTGCGGTAGAGGAGACAGTCAGAGGCGGGGAGGTCACACCCAGGCCCGTCGGGGCGCCTGTGGCAGAGGAGACAGTCAGAGGCGGGAGGTCACAGCCAGGCCCGGCCAGGCACCTGTAGCAGGTGCGACAGTCAGAGGCGGGGAGGTCACACCCAGGCCCGTCGGGGCGCCTGTGGCAGAGGAGACAGTCAGAGGCGGGGAGGTCACACCCAGGCCCGTCGGGGCGCCTGTGGCAGAGGAGACAGTCAGAGGCGGGGAGGTCACAGCCAGGCCCGGCCAGGCACCTGTAGCAGGTGCGACAGTCAGAGGCGGGGAGGTCACACCCAGGCCCGTCGGGGCGCCTGTGGCAGAGGAGACAGTCAGAGGCGGGGAGGTCACACCCAGGCCCGTCGGGGCGCCTGTGGCAGAGGAGACAGTCAGAGGCGGGGAGGTCACACCCAGGCCCGGCCAGGCACCTGTAGCAGGTGCGACAGTCAGAGGCAGGGAGGTCACACCCAGGCCCGTCGGGGCGCCTGTGGTAGAGGAGACAGTCAGAGGCGGGGAGGTCACACCCAGGCCCGTCGGGGCGCCTGTGGCAGAGGAGACAGTCAGAGGCGGGGAGGTCATACCCAGGCCCGGCCGGGCGTCTGTGGCACAGGAGACAGTCAGAACAGTCGGAGGCGGGAGGGTCACACACAGGCCCGACCAGGCGCCTGGGGCAGGGAAGACAGTCAGGACAGTCGGAGGTGGGGAGGGTCACAGCCAGGCCCGGCCAGGCACCTGTAGCAGGTGCGACAGTCAGAGGCGGGGAGGTCACACCCAGGCCCGGCCAGGCACCTGTAGCAGGTGCGACAGTCAGAGGCAGGGAGGTCACACCCAGGCCCGTCGGGGCGCCTCTGGCAGAGGAGACAGTCAGGGGAAGGGAGGTTACACCCAGGCCCGGCTGGGCGCCTGTGGCAGAGGAGACAGTCAGAGGCAGGGAGGTCACACCCAGGCCCGTCGGGGCGCCTCTGACAGAGGAGACAATCAGAGGCGGGGAGGTCACACCCAGGCCCGACCAGGCACCTGTGGCACAGGCGACAGTCAGAGGCGGGGAGGTCACAGCCAGGCCCGGCCAGGCACCTGTAGCAGGTGCGACAGTCAGAGGCAGGGAGGTCACACCCAGGCCCGGCCAGGCACCTGTGGCACAGGCGACAGTCAGAGGCGGGGAGGTCACACCCAGGCCCGTCGGGGCGCCTGTGGCAGAGGAGACAGTCAGAGGCAGGGAGGTCACACCCAGGCCCGGCCAGGCACCTGTGGCACAGGAGACAGTCAGAGGCAGGGAGGTCACACCCAGGCCCGACCAGGCACCTGTGGCACAGGCGACAGTCAGACTGCTGGGAGCCGGATGTTCGCCACAGAATACAGAATACGTGGCTTGGTGTAGTGGAGTGATATGTCTGAATTCTGAAGCGACACATTCATTGCGATTTGACAATATCGAGGCAGGCAGTTGAAGCCGCGTCCAAAAAAAACTGTGTTGCTCTCACAGCATTCAGCTGGACACAGCTAGTATTCCGTCAATTGCAACACTCGAGTTGTCCGTGGAATATTGGTAGCAAAGTTGACGTTGCAATTTACGCCTGTGACACAATTTGGGAGAAGGCTGATTGTTGCCGACAGACACTGCATGTCGCGCTGCGGTCTGCCGGTGGCGGGCAGCCGCGACATCGGGCTGGACACCGCATGTCCAGCGACGACGTGTTTGCTCGACCTGTGGGGAGTCACCGTCGCGTCCCTCGTATTTGTTCTGCGTATTTGTTGAACGCCGGTCGCGGCGCAGGTGCGGGGTGTTCATGCGACCCGTTGACCCCTTTCTCTCCTTGTCTCAGCTGACCCTTACCTTCGTATATAAGCGGTGCGTCTACACCCCGGGTCTCTCTTCTTCTGTCGCCTTCGTCAAGTGCGCTGCACCTCTGCCGTCTCGCCGTCGCCAATATATAAATGAGTGCTTTGAGCGAGTGTTAAAGTGATAAGTGGAACAGTGAGTGATCAGTGAAGGTGAATTGAGGAACCACACGCAGCACTGATCGTCACGGCTGGGTCACCGTGCCTGACTCTGTTTTCCTGCTTTCTTTCCACGTTTTTCGTACTCCTTCATTTCCTAATGCCACTGCTCTCTTGAATTGGAGGGTCTCCTTTGGCACTCTTGAATTAGAGTGCTCTCGGTTAGGTCCATGCTCTCTTGAATTGGAGGGTTTCTTCACTCTTGAATTGCAGTGCGCTTAGCTAGGTCCTTGCCCTGTTGAATTTGATGGTTCCTTTATCACTCTTGAATTGGAGTGTTCTTGATTAGGCCACTGCTCTCTTGAATTGGAGAGTTCCTTTGTCTCCCTTGAATTGGGGAGCTCTAACCTACAACCTCTATTATTACGTCCACCTTTATTTAGGTTACTTCGACTATTTCTTTATATTCTCCCATTATACATCTTTCCGACCTCTCACATTGCAATTATTTGTTCCCTTTCCTATTGTTATTCAAATGATTTTCTTTCACATGTTATTCCCGCTTACTTCTCCCTCGCTCTCTCTTCTATACCATTCTCTTTAGGCCTCTTGGCCATTCTACCCAATGCTGCAGGGCGCCACCCACATATATACAGTCCACTATCAGCGGTTGAAGACGGCGTCCGCAACACTGATATTGCCACACATGCAAGTCGATGATGAACTAGGGAAACATTGGTATGACAGCACTAACAAAGTTATCTACGGTCATATCTACTACACTGAATTATTCACTCATGCTCGGGCAGCAGCCCGGCATTGCAAACGCATGCGAACTGGATAATTGTAGGCGGTCATCGCCGCAAAATTTATATCGATGCTTACCCAGCACGTTGTAGCCGACGGTGCAGTTCTGTGTGGCCCAGTGCTTGTCGCGCATGTTGTACGGCATCTTCTCCTTGGAGAGCGACCTTTTATTCCCTGCAGAGAGCAGTGGTCAGGCCAAAGCCAGCAGAGGCTGATCGTGATAATGGCAGCGCTGCACTGACACTGCTGATGAACATGCCGAACGTCGAAGTTCGCAATATGGCCACACAACGAATCAGCACACATGAGCTCATGACGGAACAAAGTGCACTTTGAGTGCCGATGCTTACTTTATGGCGTGACTTCATAGAGTACTTATGCATGCTTTATGCTGTAGCCGAATACCAGACATGGAGGGCCCACTTCTGAAAATATAGGGACCTGCGCCGGTGTGTTCTACTGGAAGGGGCGGTCTCTCAGTAGCAGCACAGTTTCCCCAGTTCTTATATGATCACGATAGTTCAGCGTTGCACTTCCAGTTCTTGCTTGTCGCAGACACCAGTCTATCGACCGGCGTACTGGTACACCAAAGAATAATAGTCATTAAATAGGGAAATATGTACTGTTTTCGAGTACAAGATTCGAATACGTGGGTAATTCTCCATATATTTGGGCGTGCATGGGCACCGACAGTAGTTTTGGGGGTTGTGTTTAAAACTATGTATGCGCGCTGGGCAAAATTGGCCTTACTTGGAAACATAGAAATGAGGATGCAAATTCTACACACGCGTTGCGTGTGTTCGAACGAGGTTGAAGTAACTTTCACTCGTGTCGAAGTTAGCGAGTGCTGGTGAAACCGTGGCCACTCGGCCACAAAGCCAAAGCGTCTGGGTACGGTCTCGGGTTGCGGCCCACAGCCGACAGATTGTCACCGCACGTCCGTGCAGCGGTTCACCAGCACGGCCGAGGGTGCGCGCAGCCGCGCCGCCAGGCGGCCGGGCCACTCACAGATGACGAGCTCGTGGCCGGTGGTGACCGTCTGCATGTACTCGCCGTCCATGCTCCAGTCCAGCTGCGTGATCGGCTGCACGCCCTGCAGCGGGCCGAACTTGACGTACGCCAGTCCGTCGCGTGCCACCCGGTACGGGTACACGCTGCCCGTCTGCGCGCCGACCGCCAGCATGTCACCGCCTGAGGGCACAGGTTCAGGTCGGCCTGCGCTGGCTGGCGGCACAGGTTCAGGTCGGCTTGACGCTGTCTGGCGGCACAGGTTCAGGTCGGCCTGACGCTGTCTGGCGGCACAGGTTCAGGTCGGCTTGACGCTGTCTGGCGGCACAGGTTCAGGTCGGCTTGACGCTGGCTGGCGGCACAGGTTCAGGTCGGCTTGACGCTGGCTGGCGGCACAGGTTCAGGTCGGCCTGACGCTGTCTGGCGGCACAGGTTCAGGTCGGCACGATGCAGCCGGAGGACACAGGTTCAGATCGGTCTGGCGGCACAGGTCCAGGTCGGTACAGCACCGCCTGAGGGCTAGGGTCAAAGTTGGTGTAACACTACCTGAAGGCACACGTCAAGGTAAATGCATCATCCACTGAAAGCCACAGGCCAAGGTCAGTTGATGCTGACTGAGTGTAATGGCTCAGACCGTTAGCTCAAGAAGAACCTTCGTTTGCTTAACTAAGCGTTCGGCTGAACGAACAGCCTCCTTAGTCCTATATTCGTGAACATCGGAAATTTTAAGAACCTGATGTAATTCAATCCCACGCCCTCGTGATTATAAGACAAACATGTCAACTACGAATTGCCGGTCATGAGTGCAAATGCTACCAACCAAAGGCGCACGCCAGGGCCATTGTAGCACTACGCAAGGGCACATGTCAAGTAATTGTGCTATCAACCTGAAATGTCGATGTTGTGGTGAAAGTTTTAGATCAATTTAGTAGGGTGCTGGATGCCATAAAGGCTGCTGGACGCGAACGAAATCCATGCATTTCACCAGCAGGATCACATGTATATCACGCCTGGAGAAAGAATGGTGACGAAATAGCGGGGGCCGGTGGAGGGTGAAGAAACTGCACGGAAGGAAGATGCCCTCGTGGAGCCTGTGAATGAATGAATGAATATATATATGTGTGTGTGTGTGTATATATATATATATATATATATATATATATATATATATATATATATATATATATATATATATATATATATATATATATATATATATTATATATATATATATATATATATATATATATATATATATATATATATATATATATATATATATAGATATAAATATGCGCGTGGCAATTAACCTGCAATCTCCTGACCGGCTGAATTGGTCCGGTATACTTTCCTGGCTTATTATCACCACCAGAATGATGTTGACGAGGTTGCTTTTCGCAGGTGTGCAAACATGATCAAAAACTTCACACACCACAGGTAAGGAGCTGTGGCTGAGGAACCTTAGGGACAGACCTGGACTTTAGCTGAGGGAACTGGGAGGCTGATCTGAGCTTTATCTGAAACGGAGCTGGATTTTAGCTGCTAAAGCTGGGAGACTGATCTGGACTGTAGGTGAAGAAGATGACAGAATAACCTGGATTGTAGTCGAGAGTGCTGGTAGGCTGATCTGGACTGTAGCTGAGGAAGTTGAGCGGTTGAGGGGCTGGGAGGCTGACCTGGACTGTAGCTGAGGAAGTTGAGCGGTTGAGGGGCTGGTAGACTGACTTGGACTGTAGCTGAGGAAGTTGAGCGGTTGAGGGGCTGGGAGGCTGACCTGGACTGTAGCTGAGGAAGTTGAGCGGTTGAGGGACTGTGAGGCTGACCTGGACTGTAGCTGAGGAAGTTGAGCGGTTGAGGGACTGTGAGGCTGACCTGGACTGTAGCTGAGGCAGTTGAGCGGTTGAGGGGCTGGGAGGCTGACCTGGACTGTAGCTGAGGAAGTTGAGCGGTTGAGGGACTGTGAGGCTGACCTGGACTGTAGCTGAGGAAGTTGAGCGGTTGAGGGACTGTGAGGCTGACCTGGACTGTAGCTGAGGAAGTTGAGCGGTTGAGGCGCTGGTAGACTGACCTGGACTGTAGCTGAGGCAGTTGAGTGGTTGATGGACTGGGATTATGACCTGGACTGTAGCTGAGGAAGTTGAGCGGTTGAGGGGCTGGGAGGCTGACCTGGACTGTAGCTGTGGAAGTTGAGCGGTTGAGGGACTGGTAGACTAACTTGGACTGTAGCTGAGGAAGTTGAGCGGTTGAGGGACTGTGAGGCTGACCTGGACTGTAGCTGAGGAAGTTGAGCGGTTGAGGGGCTGTGATTATGACCTGGACTGTAGCTGAGGAAGTTGAGCGGTTGAGGAACTGGGAGGCTGACCTGGACTGTAGCTGAGGAAGTTGAGCGGTTGAGGGACTGTGAGGCTGACCTGGACTGTAGCTGAGGAAGTTGAGCGGTTGAGGGACTGGCAGGCTGACCTGGACTGTAGCTGAGGCAGTTGAGCGGTTGCCCGCACACGCGGAACGAGCCGACCTGGTAGCCGTCTGACAGCTTGTAGACGTACAGGTAGCCGTCGACGGAGCCGACGGCGACCACTGTATCCAGCGGGTGCACACTGCAGGCCACAGCCTCGCTGCTAATCTGCAGGTCAGATCAGGTCAGGTCAAAACAACAGGTCCGGCAGCTGTTATTGAGGTCAAGACTCAAGTCATCAGATCTTGTGTGGAGCTGATGAATATTGCATGCTGATAAATTGTGCATGGTGTTGGGGAAGAAGCTGTTAATGATCGTATCTGGGCTGTGGACACAGCTCGGAGCATTGCTGATCAGATGGAATCAGATGTGAGAATCGGATGTGGATGTGTAGCAGATGATGTGTTGGGCATCGTAAGTGGGTTTCATTCCACATCGGTGAAATATCACAGATACGTCTCAGTTTTAGCCTGGAAATGTGGGATAAGGTATGAAAAGAAGGAAAGGTCGGACCGCAGCACATCTTTCTGATAAGTCTGGAATGGTGCAGGCGCTGAAGAGGTCACAGCCGCAGATATCTCGGCGAAGGCGACACCCACCGGTGACTTCCAGAGGAGCTTCCGCTGCGACGACCACTTGGCCACGATCTTGTCGTGTCCTGCCGTCACGAACGACTCCTCCTCGTGACAGATGGCCAACGCCCACAGTTGTCGACTGTGTCCGAACACCACCTGGTGGCGAGACCGGAAACCTTAATTGTGGGACGGACCACCAGAGCTCGCAATTGTTGGCTGTGATCACCACCTGGTGGTGACACAGGAAGTCTAAGTCGTGGTCCAGACCACCAGGGCCTGCAGATGTCGACTGTGTCCAAACACCACCGAGTCGTGACGCATGGAACCTGAGTGGCGCTTGGCAAGCTCAGTCCGGTACGCAATGTGAGTCTCAATGAAATCATAGAACACCCACGATAAGAACAAAGAAACGTAAGTCGCACAATGTAAAGACACTCCAGCATAAAATGTCTGACCTGAACGGTCCTGGCGATCCATGATGCAAAGACATTAGATCACAACCGCCACGGGACCGGCTTAGTTTGGGGCTTAGTTGGGGGGGGGGCTGGAGAGCGGCCCTGAAGCCCCGACATTAAATCGAGACGAAAATAAAGTGTCGCATGGATTACCACGTGATTGAGCATACAAATGCACTTCAGCTTTCGGCCGACTGCTAACTAGAGCGTTTCGTTTGGGTATTAAAAATAAATCGGACGGATTCGTCGGCCCCAGGGCCATGCCGACGAGTCTCAGTAATCGACACGACAGATCATCGGCACACTTGACAGCTAACGCTATCCGCTCATCATCATGGAAGTGTAACTCAGCTGAGCTATGCTTGGTTCCACTTGAACATCAGCGCGTTCATCTTGAACATCTGGGTGAGACCAAAAATGCCTATGGAGTCCCAAATGAAGCACACCGAGTGCAATTAGGGTAAGTCAGTGGAGAAGACCGGTGCGCCATGCCATTGTCTGGCGTCAATTAATCATACATCCGGATATACTTATATCCGGATGTATGATTAATTGACGTCATTTAGTAGCCAGACAATGGCATGTCGCACCGGTCTTCTCGACTGACGTACCCTAATTTCACTCGGTGTGCTTCATTTGGGACCCCACAGGCATTTTTGGTCTCACCTAGACTGCGAATAATGGAGGCAATTAGAAGCCAACGAATTCACACGCGTTGAGAACATGTTTGAATATTAGGCCTTACATTGGTCCTCATTGAGCTAGCTTCATTGTAACTATTAGTCTCTGGTTTCTGATATGGCTTGAAGGACCATCGGCGTTGCTGCAGTTTTTCGTTGGGAGGGGACGGGGCCAGAGGGTACCTAGGTTAATTCTTTCTATGGAACACCACAGGCATAATGTGAAGCTTCGCAGAGCTTGGGGAACGTGTCCTTCCGTCCGCATCAGTGGTGCCACACATGCGAAGGACTCTGTGTAACTTTACATAGAATAGGAAAGAAATCGACCCATCACATCTCCGATAATTGACAAATCATCACGCATCAGCGGTAAAATATCAACAATATTATGATAAAGCAACGCATTGAACACGTACTGAGTGCACCCCACCCCAGAACACCCATACTCAGTACGATCGCCCTCAAATGACCTTTATGCGAGGTCACCTTTGGAAGCTTTGAGTACGACAGCTGTATTTGCTTACCATTCAAACTTAACTGTGCATCCACAAAGCTAAGTCAAAGTAGCACAAGTGCATGAATTAATATTGCAGTTCCCTGTTAAGCTACTTCGCTGGATTTAACTGCTGTCTACCATCGCACACTACGCCTAATCGCCATTAAGCCACGCAAGGCTCCCTGAGACGATCACCATTAGGCCACGCAAGGCTCTCTCAGACGATCGCCATGAGGCCACGCAAGGCTCTCTCGGACGGTCCCCATTAGGTCATGCAAGGCTCCCTCCCAATTATTTTGGCCGGGTGACCTCGGCCAGCACGCTCCGCGATGGTACGCGACAGCATGACTGCTGTCCGCACCCACCGTGCTGTAGCGGTGACCCGGTCAGCACGTTCCGCGATGGTGTGTACATGACAGCATGACTGCTGTCCGCACCCACCGTGCTGTAGCGGTGACCCGGTCAGCACGTTCCGCGATGGTGTGTACATGACAGCATGACTGCTGTCCGCACCCACCGTGCTGTAGCGGTGACCCGGTCAGCACGTTCCGTGATGGTGTGTACATGACAGCATGACTGCTGGCCGCACCCACCGTGCTGTAGCGGTGACCCGGTCAGCACGTTCCGCGATGGTGTGTACACGACAGCATGACTGCTGGCCGCACCCACCGTGTTGAAGCGGCGCATGATGGAGCCCTCCAGGATCATGTTCCTCACGGTGCCGGCGAATATGTTGCCGTCGTTGGGGCCGACCCGCTGAGGACACAGTGTGCGGATGCCTCCCGCAGCCTCCGGCAACTGCGGCACAGTCTCATGGGTCAGGTCAGGTCAGGTCAGACTCCGACCGCCTCCAGCAGCGCAACATTGTCTAGGTCAGATCATGTCGGGTGGGACAGGTTATACAGCAATCGGGTGATGTCGTGTGCTACACAAGCGGGAGCAAGACCGATGGTATACTATCGGTATATTACATCGATACTCTTATACCGATACCTATGCTCTCACAAACAATTATAATTGTGCGAACGGATAAGCTAACGACCAAAACGATAGAAAATGTATGAGATTAATTCGTGGTCAGCGCATACACCAATTTGGAGCTTTGAACAACGGGAGAAATCTCCATCGTGTCTAATATACTGGAATCCGGGAAAGTCAGAAATGAAGCCCGCTTGGGCAGGGAATTCCTCCACTGCAAGAAACACCATCTGTACGATACATTATTCGGACTATGCTATGCCCCGCTGGCCAGTCATGTCACACTGACCAAGTCGTATCATGCGACCTATGCTGTGCCGCAAGGATTGTGCGGTGTCACACATGGCACGTCATGCTCTAAAGCCCGGATAATCACCCGCCATTCAGGGAAATA
This sequence comes from Ashinkailepas kermadecensis, assembly GCA_034440615.1. NCBI lineage: Eukaryota > Metazoa > Arthropoda > Thecostraca > Neolepadidae > Ashinkailepas > Ashinkailepas kermadecensis. Next base: position 206,554 of record JAOTOM010004329.1, on the reverse strand, counting down.
AAATCAGGTCTAGATGCCAAGGTCAGGTTGGATAATGTGCGCAGGGACACGTGAACTAACCGGCAGAGGGTGCAGGCCAGGGGGTACCGGCTCTCCTCGATTGGTTCCGAGAAACAACTGCAGTGCATGGCCCCGGCTGGTGCCATCTTCATTATAATGGCGTGTCGCCAGACCACACGGGCATACTTCGACAGAAGCCATCGTTATAAACCATATACAGGAAGCATTCAGGGGTAGAAAATGGCTTCCGGTATCGGAAGTGAGGCATCTTTCCGTTCATTATTTTACAACAGTCTTGTTCAACTCTGAAGGCATGGTTAAAAATGCATAACCAACACCACCACGTGGGGACCTCGTTGGGCTTGAACCAGAAGTATATGACATCACCAGATCGTGCGTCACGTGAATGGTTTCCCCCACCCGGTCAATTTCCGCTGTTGCCATGACGACTGACAAACAGCCTTCTGACGACGAGCAGGCTGCAGGTCGCCCGGTAGGAATGGGTGCCGACATCGTGTGTGTGCCATGGCCTGTGGACACACCTTACGGTGTGGTACGGCGTCAGGGTGCTTGTGGCACGCGCCACGTGGGGTGGTGATGTCGCGATGATGGGATGATGGGATGTCGCGATAATTGGATGATGGGATGGCAGGATGATGGACACGCACGGAGCTCTTGAAGAAAAATACTGGCGAGCAACGTTGTTGCATAATGATCCACAATGCTAATATTGTGGAGTAAAAATAAAAGCATTGGAGAGGCTGACTTATCGCCTATAATCGTACGGTCCAACATTATTCATGGGCACTGGCCAACACTGAAATAAATCGAGTCCCCTAAGAAAGCACGCAAATAATTCCGCCCATTATTGTAGGACGATTCGGCGAGAGTAAACAGATGATTCCATGAGCGTTATACGAGGTTGTAGAGCGTTTCTTTTGGTACATACCTACCCTGGTTTCGGATTGTTTCCGTTAGCACGTGTCCGTGCTCTTGAATCGTTCCCGTAGACATCAACTGCGGCCCTGAGACGCGTTTGTCGGTACCCACCTCGGTTTCGGATTGTTCCGTTGGCACCCACCTTGGCCTCCGTACATCTTCGCTGGCATGCACTCTGCTCTTGACCTGCTTCCCCATTGGCACATACCCTGGTCTCGGTCCGTTTGCTGTAGTCGCCGGCGCAGTCCCAGGCGCATATCCGCCGGTCTTTGTCGCCGCCCGACAGCAGGGTGACGTCAGACAGCAGCAGCAGTGACGTCACTGGACCCGAGTGCGCCTGCCGACAGCCGCACACCGGTACCTGACTACAAGCGCCATGGTGTTTGCATGGTGCGGCAGTCAGCAGCTGCCTGCTGATCAGCCGCCTGCTGACACCCACCAGCCGCCTCGATCAGCAGCGCCTGCTGATCAGCCGCCTGCTGACCAGCCGCCTGCTGATCAGACGGCCGCTGATCAGCTGCACAATATGCCAACATGGAGACATTTTCCGCCAACCTGCTGACACTGCCGCGAGCGCGTCAGAACAGAAGTGGGCAGGCGACTACTCTCCTATCGTGGTGCTATGTGCCATAATAGCCTGCACGTAGGGTGGACGACTCGACCCCCCCCCCCCCCCCCCCCTCCGCTACCGTCATTAAGGAGCGAGCATATGGTTTCGCCTTCCCTTTCATTAAGATCTAGGCCCTCCCCACGAATGGCTGAGGAGGCCCCCGAGACGGACAAGGGGGCCCTCCACGAAACGAGACGAGGCCTGTACGTCGGTGTATGAGGCTCATAATTCGATAGAGATCCATAGGATGCAAGAGGAGGCCCTCAAAGCGGGTAGCACGATCACAGAAAAATGAGACGAGGCCCCTGAGCCAGCTTAGGGGCATCGTATTTCCATTCCGTTAGCATGGAAGAGGAAACCCCACGATGGGTAGAGACTCCCCAGGAAATGGAGCGAGGTTCTCAATACTGTATGGGAGGCCCCTGATAAGGGGAGTCCTCAGAATCGTTACGGAGGCCTCCGGAAATACGATGGGGCCCCTAAGACGATACAGGAGGCCCCTAATTTGAACGAGGCTCCCAAAATGCAAGTGGTGGCTGTAGGAAGTGAGAGGAGATCTGTAACACCGTGCAACAGGTCCCCAAGGTGCAAGAGTAGGCCGCCAAGGAGAATAGGGATTCCCAAGGAAATTATAAAATGAGAGGAGGCGTCCAAGGACCAAGACCCTGCAAATGAGGTCAAAATTAGTGGCATACTTAAAAAGCTACTCAAAAGGATGCTCCTAACTTGCAAAAGGAGGTTCCAGTCAGTGGTGTAACTACCTAGGGCTTGCGTCAAGAGGATGAGGAAGCGGATTTTTAGAGGCCAGCCTACCCCACAACAATCCCCAAACTTCGATACTATTTTTTCAAAGGGGCCCTTTTTAAATTAATATAATTAAGCTAGAATAATCGCTTGCATAATCGCTCGCGTGGTCTGTTAGATAGGGGTCTGAAATTAAACCCACAAAATGAAAATCGTTCTCGTTGACCCCCAGCCGTGCACTCGTCTGAACAAAATATCACATAAATCACCGAACAGCCGGAGGCAATGCACGAAAGTAAAGGTTTAGGTGTCTAGATAGAAAGCTTACTTGCTAACAGCTACTCAACGTGATATCCTTTCCCCGAATGAAAAATATGGGGGAAAATGGACTCGCCAACCCTCTTCGGTCAATTATATTTGCATGTGCCGTCCCGTTCAACTCGGGCACAAACAGTTGTCTATGCCATATGCACAAACTGAAACAGTTGGTTCAGGTCTTCTGCACCGACTTCCGAAGACAGCAGCCTCATTTGCAGCATGCCACGTGGCCACTGACTTCTTCGGCGACAGGCAGCCTTTTTAAAGGGATGTGCACTATGCTATGTTGCACTTTTTATGATTAATATTCTGTGCATCAGACTATATCCATTTTTCCATAACATGCATGCTATTGTGTGTGTGGGGGTGTGTGGGGGGGGGGGTGAATTTCCAGCCTGCCACAGTGTGGGATGTCGGCTGTTCCGTGTGTTGGTCGTGTATTAGCATTAGGAGGTAAGAAGGTGAAGAGTATGGTAGGAGACTTAGTCGGAGGGGGAAGAGGGGATGATTGTTGAGCGGTGCCGAAGTAGATTTGTAGGCGTCTTGAGCTTGGAGGAGTTGAGAGAGCTGAGTTGAGCAGAGGTACAGTAGAGCTGGTCGAAGGCCGAGAGATGGGTGAGAGAGTGCCATCCGGACGGGCCAAGTGGGGTATGGGGAGGGGAGGGGGGGTCGGGCATCGCTATTGTTGGTTAACATTGCAAAAACACATTCAGTCTTTGGGGTATTGTTTTCTTTTCTTTTGAAACGTATCATATTTTGTTTCCTTTTCGTCTTTGGGTATTTTGTTCCCTTTTTCCATTTGTAACATATCTTTTATTTTATTTCATTTTTTTCCCAGATGCTTTGTTTTCCTTTTTCTTGCATGCTATTGTTCACGTGTGCATATTTATTGATATATGGTAGCCCTTGAAAAGTAGGCGCACAATGATGAAACTATACCCGTACAAATCACTTGTAAATGTTTTTAAAAAATCAAATTTTACGCATTTCATTTCATGATGCGCGGCTGCCACCAGGTCAACGTTCGTACAAACGTTCATCGTACACCCGCCTTGCGCATTTGGCACATTTGCCACCATTCGTGAGATTCTGCGGATTCTGCTAGGCCACCTACGTTTTGCTAATTGTCGCCGCATAATGGTCTTGTCTCACATTTGACATCATGGAATGCTTCGTATGCGGTTTCGCTGGGAAAATTCGATGGATTCAAGTCGATGATTATTTCTCTTCTTCCCACATTTTCTGGTGGGGGCAAAATCCGGATAGCCTTCCTGAGAAAATTTGGTAACGCCGCGCCGCCGCCCGTACCTGCACATCAGCCCGCACACGCCGGCCATGTGCCCCTGTCGCAGCTCAAGTGCGAGCTTTGGTGGCGCGGCCCCAACTGATCGCTATGTCGGGTCACTGGGCGAATTGTCAGTGTAGGTATGGGTCAGTGTGGGTATGGGAGTGAAGTTGTTCCTAATGAGTGTCAACACTTTACTTTGTGTGTGCTTTTAACGCGACGAGTGAAAGTGAAGCGAAGTGAAGCGAAGTGAAGCGAAGTGAAGTGAAGTGAAGTGAAGTGAAGTGAAGTGAAGTGAAGTGAAGTGAAGTGAAGTGAAGTGAAGTGAAGTGAAGTGAAGTGAAGTGAACGGTCCCTGGCAGAGTTTGCCAGTTTCCACCAACACAGTCATGCGCCTCATGTGGTGCCCCGTGTAAATGTTATGAGGCAATTAATGTAACGCAATTCAGTTACTTGTGACCACACTAATACAGTTTTCGCAACAAAAATACAACGTACAATTTACACCTAGCGAATTACATCTGCTGTGGGTTGTCATATCTCATTTATTTATGCCAGTGAGGGTGGTGGCCGAGTGATGGCATGAGGCACAGGATCGTGAATTATATCGGATACAGCCCTCGTGTCCACACACACCACTGGACTCTCTTCACAGCCCGTGGAGACATCAGTGCATTCGACGAATTTTGAGTTGCATCATTAATTCATCCAGTTTCGGTGAAAGCACAGACATTTCAGAAAAAGAAACAAGTAGGGCCAATATCGGCAATTCGGCAGCGTGTATTAAAGTGAGAGACACGCACACCAGATCCGGAAAAGTGGGCCGATTTCAAGGCAGTGCGTACAATTTGTGCGTCAGCGCTTTAAACAACAATCTGCTACAGCCGAAATGAGTTCCACCCGTGCCGAAATTCAGCATCTCCGACGCGGATGCTGCCCAGTGTACTGTACTGCTCCTCGCCAGTGAACGGACGCACTGGCTGGATGCACGCCAACACCACAGTTGGTACGGTGTGTCGAGCTCCTTTCTGGCCCGCGGTTCTCCCGCTCAAGTGATGCCACGCAGCGTTCAGCGTGGCATCTCCTACCACTGGTAACTGAGACGGCTGGCCGAGACCGGCCTCGAGGAGCACAGGTCACGCAGCGTGACGTGACAACGTACGGGCGGGACTGAGCGGACAACGTACGTGACGGGCGGGACGGGCGGGACAACGTGACGTACGGGCGGGACGGGCGGGACAACGTGACGTGACGGGCGGGACGGGCGGGACAACGTGACGTGACCGGCGGGACGGGCGGGACAACGTGACGTGACCGGCGGGACGGGCGGGACAACGTGACGTGACCGGCGGGACGGGCGGGACAACGTGACGTGACGGGCGGGACGGGCGGGACAACGTGACGTGACGGGCGGGACGGGCGGGACAACGTGACGTGACGGGCGGGACGGGCGGGACAACGTGACGTGACCGGCGGGACGGGCGGGACAACGTGACGTACCAGCGGGACGGGCGGACAACGTACGTGACGGGCGGGACGGGCGGGACAACGTGACGTGACGGGCGGGACGGGCGGGACAACGTGACGTGACGGGCGGGACGGGCGGACAACGTGACGTGACCGGCGGGACGGGCGGGACAACGTGACGTGACCAGCGGGACGGGCGGGACAACGTGACATGACCGGCGGTACGGGCGGGACAACGTGACGGGCGGGACTGAGCCAGTGGCCGCCCAGCCGGCACCGAATTACTTCTTCACAACTTCTGCCATGAAGGGATTTAGTCGCACACAGATGATGCGGGCACTTTGAACGAAGCGTCCTGCAGAAAGCTGCTCGAAATCAAAAGCAAGGGAAGAGGTTGGTTTGTGTGTGAAGACATTGTTCATTGAAACGCTGTAATCAAGAGGCTGTCAAAGTCTCAAAAGCTCAAAGTCTCCAACATGATGGGGTTGGATGGGCAGGTCCGGGCTGGGCCGAAGCAGGCCGTGTCATTCATCTAAACTTGCTTCGTGAACACACGGGAGTGGACTCGCTTGGGCTTCGTGAACGCACGTGAGTGGACTCGCTCGGGCTTTGTGAGCACACGGGAGTGGACTCGCTCGGGCTTCGTGAACGCACGGGAATGGACTCGTTCGGGCTTCGTGAACACACGAGAGTGGACTCGCTCGGGCTTCGTGAACACACGGGAGTGGACTCGTTCGGGCTTCGTGAACACACTGGAATGGATTCGCTCGGGCTTCGTGAGCACATAATTCACGAGTCCGGGAGTGGACTCGTTCGGGCTTCGCCCTCGCATGCAATTAATAGCAATGGTACAGCAGACCATCAGACAGATTGAGCAAGTCCCTTGACAGTTTGTAAGATGGTAACATCGGCTCTACGGTCTTACTGGGAGGGACATCACTTCGAGAGTGTTCCTATTGTACAAACCTTATCACTCTAGACGCTTGCATACAAGGTGTACCTAATAAGCCAGTCGACACGCGCAGACCCCCCAAAACCGGACGAAGAGTCGTGTGTCACATGTTTCACGGCCAACCGATATCACCGACACGGTGACAAGCTGGCCAGACCCCAACAACAAACAACATCGCGCAGACATGTTGTTGCGCGATGCGCATACATGCGCAGGTACCATGACAGTTCGATGACCTGCCGCAAAACCAAAGGGGCTCCAACGTAAACATAACTGATAATACAAAGATGACCCACTATTTCGTCGGACACAAACACCCGACGCATGCGCATGCAGCAGTTCCATCTCATGTGCAAACAACCATGAAGACTGCCATGTAAGTACCTCAAAGTCGAGCTTCTTGCGGCATTCGCCGTCGTTGTCGATGGTCCAGGTGGTGATGAATCCATCCGAGTCGCCAGTTATAAGGTCACCCCCAGGCTCGAAAGCCACGCAGAGCACCGTTTTGCGGGACGACTGAGAACAGAAGGTATAACGTCTCCCCCAGGCTCGAACACCACGCAGAGTACCGTTTTGCGGGACGACTGAGAGCATTAGTTATGAGGTCTCCCCCAGCCCATGGTACTGAGAGCGGCCCTATTTCTCACCACCAATAGGACTATCTTATTAATTTGTAGTTTAACCTTATACTGCGTGTACTCGGCGTCTTTAACGTTAATGGGTGTGCTTTTCCAGGAAGTTATTGCTTTAGCTCAATAAGCATGCGCTATGCTTCAACCCACCTGAGTTAGTATATCTGTGTGATTGTTTAGTTGTTTTGTTCGCATTCCAACAGGCGTTCACAGTGTCCAAGAGGTGACCAAGTTATGAGCCGGCAACCTGTCCGGTATTTCGGCGCAGACTTGAGAGTTTAACACACACACACCGAGCAGCCTGACCCCACGGTCGTAGTCAGACGTGGTTTGAAATGTAGAGATGCAGTTGACGAGACTGTACTACACCACCTCACGAGACTGTACTTACATCCGGTGGACAACGGCACACCGTGCAGCTAGCCGCGCAGCTCCGGTAGCTCCCGGTAGCTCCCGGTAGCTCCCGGTAGCCCCCGGTAGCTCTCGGTGGCTCCCGGTGGCTCCCGGTAGCTCTCGGTGGCTCCCGGTAGCTCTCGGTGGCTCCCGGTACCTCTCGGTAGCTCCCGGTAGCTCCCGGTAGCTCCCGGTAGCTCCCTTACCCCTGTGAACAAGTCGGCCGCGTCGAAAATGCCATCTCTGTGCCGCGTCCAGAATGAGAGGTGGTCGCGGCCGAAGGTGACGATCAGGTTGTTGTCCATGGGATGGAACTTGGCGCCGCACACCTGCTGCTGGTGAGTCTGCAGCATGGAGCGTCGCGAGTCAGGGGTCACAGGTCACAAGCAACTGGTCAGGACCGAATTATCGGAGGTCAAAGGCCACGGCTCACAGGTTACGGGTCACACACCTCGGATCTGGGGTCGCAGGCCACGGGTCGTGATGTCACGGGTCACAGACCTGGGGTCGCAGGCCACGGGTCGTGATGTCACGGGTCACAGACCTGGGGTCGCAGGCCACGGGTCGTGATGTCACGGGTCACAGACCTGGGGTCGCAGGCCACGGGTCGTGATGTCACGGGTCACATACCTGGGGTCGCAGGCCACGGGTCGTGATGTCACGGGTCACAGACCTGGGGTCGCAGACCACGGGTCGTGATGTCACGGGTCACAGACCCTGGTCGTGAGTCACGGGTCACAACCTGGGATCGACCACGGATCGTGATGTCACGGGTCACAGACCTGGGGTCGCAGGCCACGGGTCGTGATGTCACTGGTCACAGACCTGGGGTCGCAGACCACGGGTCGTGATGTCACGGGTCACATACCTGGGGTCGCAGGCCACGGGTCGTGATGTCACGGGTCACATACCTGGGGTCGCAGACCACGGGTCGTGATGTCACGGGTCACATACCTGGGGTCGCAGGCCACGGGTCGTGATGTCACTGGTCACAGACCTGGGGTCGCAGGCCAAGGGTCGTGATGTCACGGGTCACAGACCTGGGGTCGCAGGCCACGGGTCGTGATGTCACGGGTCACAGACCTGGGGTCGCAGGCCACGGGTCGTGATGTCACGGGTCACAGACCTGGGGTCGCAGACCACGGATCGTGATGTCACGGGTCACATACCTGGGGTCGCAGACCACGGGTCGTGATGTCACGGGTCACAGACCTGGGGTCGCAGGCCACTGGTCGTGATGTCACGGGTCACATACCTGGGGTCGCAGGCCACGGGTCGTGATGTCACGGGTCACAGACCTGGGGTCGCAGACCAGGATCGCGATGTCATGGAGCACATACCTGGGGTCGCAGGCCAAGGGTCGTGATGTCACGGGTCACATACCTGGGGTCGCAGGCCACGGGTCGTGATGTCACGGGTCACATACCTGGGGTCGCAGACCACGGGTCGTGATGTCACGGGTCACAGACCTGGGGTCGCAGACCACGGGTCGTGATGTCACGGAGCACATACCTGGGGTCGCAGACCACGGGTCGTGATGTCACGGGTCACATACCTGGGGTCGCAGGCCACGGGTCGTGATGTCACGGGTCACAGACCTGGGGTCGCAGACCACGGGTCATGATGTCACGGGTCACAGACCTGGGGTCGCAGGCCACTGGTCGTGATGTCACGGGTCACAGACCTGGGGTCGCAGACCACGGGTCGTGATGTCACGGGTCACAGACCTGGGGTCGCAGACCACGGATCGTGATGTCACGGAGCACATACCTGATGTCGCAGACCACGGGTCGTGATGTCACAGAGCACATACCTGGGGTCGCAGACCACGGGTCGTGATGTCACGGATCACATACCTGGGGTCGCAGGCCACGGGTCGTGATGTCACGGGCCACAGACCTGGGGTCGCAGGTCACGGGTCGTGACGTCACGTATCATAGCCACAGGTCGCAGACCGCGGGGCCGTAGCACAGGTCAGAGTCACGCGTCATTGACTATGGGACCTGTAGCGGTCGGTCAAGGCTGCGACAGCAATGTTCATACCCACGATGGCGCAAAACCAGATGGTCGGGTTCTACTCAGTGTCGCGGGTCGGTGGAGTTGGGTCGACGCTCTCGAGGTGCGGCGTAGGAGTCGCATGTTCGTGACGTGTTGTCCGAAGTGTGACGTGGTGGACGCACGTTGGCTGGCTGAACAGCTGCCCAGGTGGCGGGGATGAGGTATGAGGTATGAGGGTAAGGGATGAGAGATCGCTCTTATTCGGCGCCGAGCTCTCGACGAGTGTTGGTCGGCTGGCCGTGAGGCCAGCCACACGCAGCGACTGCACGAGCAGGAACGCGTGTGGGGACTCTGACGTGAGAGTCCCTATTTTGATTGTTGGGAAGATGTAGCCTCTCGGGAGAGAGAGTATAGCGTGCATGCTTGTCTGTCAACATGGAAGCTGGATTGTCTGTTAACTCTGATACCTCTATGAATACTTGAAACTGTTGATGGGAGATCGGCGGCTGAGAAAGCTGAAATGATGTGGACGTAAGACAAGATGTGAATGCTAAGATGCATGGTGGCCCAGTGAACGGTTGTCTGTCAAGTTCGGTTGAAACAACCTGTTGCTTGAAGGTGCTACTGTATTAATTTTGGCGCCGCTGTTGGATGAGTGAAACCATGAATTATTGTCCCCGAATAACTGTTAATTAGCTGCACAATATATGACATGAATTACGATGATTTCAAGAGAGGCTCTTGGATTTGTGAAACAGAGCTATTGAACTTTGAACCGATGTATCGCAACGCAAGATCTGAATAAACTATCACGTAGCCAATGGGTCTGTCTACATCACGAGGGTCCGGTGGACCAGAGACTACCCTACAGTGTGTGTGTGGGGGGGGGGAAGGATCATTTTGAAGTCAATTCGCTCAATGCAATGGTGGTAAAGCAATGTTGATGTCGTTTTCCCCTCCAACATCTGCATGTTGCATGTTAAAAATCAGCCAAGTTGGGACAGACATCGACCATTCCACCCTCTCCCCCACCGGCTCCCTCGCCACTGTACGGCCTCGATTCCGCTCACCGCCACTCGTCCCAGGAGCTGCTGGTCGTGCCACGACCACACGGACAGCAGGTGCTCGTCGCCCTTGTCGACGGCCAGCAGGAAGGCGCCCTGGTTGCGCACGGAGAAGCAGAGCGCGGCCACGCCCAGCTGCAGCTGGCGGCCGCCGAACAGGTGCAGCGTGTCCAGCTGGTCCAGGCCCCACACGCGCACCGAGCCGAACAGCGAGCTGGGGCCCGCCCGCTGGCCGGACGCCACCACGTGCTTGGACGGGTGCAGGTCCATGCTGGCCGGCAGACGAGGCGCCGGTAGTGATGCAAACCGGCGACACGTGCACACGAGATGCTTAATTCTGACACATCTAATGCCGACGAATTACACGATGAAGATACGAAACGAAAACGTGGGCGGTACACACGACCACAGACACACCAAAGATTGCACATAAAACTCCTTATGAATCCAAACTTGCAAAGTATTAAGAACATTTAGGCGATACGAATTAAAAATTTGTTCCACTGTGCTATGCGCATGAAATTTTTTTAGACCGATACAGCGCCATCAGAACTCAATGAGAGTTTCATTGGCATGTTCTCAATAGACTAGTTGATATTCAGCAGTGCAGCGCTCGGTGCTATAAAACAAGCAAGGCAGTACTTTGCATGCCCTCGGCCTTCGAGACAAAAAAAACGCGGTCTCACCATTGAATACCCTCGGCACTGCATGATCACCACTGTATGTCTTGGGTATGGTACACTCACCATTGTATGTCTCCGGTGCGGAATAATCACCGCCGTATGTCCTGTGTACGGTACACTCACCACTGCATGCCCTCGGTACGGTATGCTCACCACTGTATGTCCTGGGCATTGTATGCTCACCACCGTATGTCCTGTGTACGGTACACTCACCACTGCATGCCCTCGGTACGGTACACTCACCACCGTATGTCATCGGTACGGTACACTCACCACTGTATGTCCTCCGTACGGCACACTCACCACTGTATGTCCTCGGTACGGTATGCTCACCACCGTATGTCCTCGGTACGGTACACTCACCACTGCATGCCCTCGGTACGGTACACTCACCACCGTATGTCCTCGGTACGGTACACTCACCACTGTATGTCCTCGGTACGGTATGCTCACCACCGTATGTCCTCGGTACGGTATGCTCACCACCGTATGTCCTCGTAGTACACTCACCACCGTATGTCCTCGGTACGGTACACTCACCACCGTATGTCCTCGGTACGGTACACTCACCACCGTATGTCCTCGGTACGGTACACTCACCACTGTATGTCCTCGGTACGGTACACTCACCACCGTATGTCCTCGGTACGGTACACTCACCACTGTATGTCCTCGGTACGGTACACTCACCACCGTATGTCCTCGGTACGGTACACTCACCACCGTATGTCCTCGGTACGGTACACTCACCACCGTATGTCCTCGGTACGGTACACTCACCACCGTATGTCCTCGGTACGGTACACTCACCACCGTATGTCCTCGGTACGGTACACTCACCACCGTATGTCCTCGGTACGGTACACTCACCACCGTATGTCCTCGGTACGGTACACTCACCACCGTATGTCCTCGGTACGGTACACTCACCACCGTATGTCCTCGGTACGGTACACTCACCACTGTATGTCCTCGGTACGGCACACTCACCACCGTATGTCCTCGGTACGGTACACTCACCACCGTATGTCCTCGGTACGGTACACTCACCACCGTATGTCCTCGGTACGGTACACTCACCACTGTATGTCCTCGGTACGGTACACTCACCACTGTATGTCCTCGGTATGGTCGGTGTAGTGGCGCTGGGTGTCGGTGCGTCGGTTCAGCAGCACGGCCATGGTGGCCACGTAGTAGAGCAGCTCGCCGGACGGCAGCACCCACAGGTTGTGTCCGCTGTCAACGCCTCGGTAGCCGTGTCTGTCGCCCTCGGTCACGGAAATCGCCACGCCCAGCAATGCGACGCAACAGCACACGAACACCACTTGCGTCCGGTTATCCGTACGGATTTCGGATTTGATTTGGATCGATTTGAGCACGATTTTACAAACATATGTGGTTTCACTCTATAATGTAACTCAAATCGGCATAGCTTCACTGCCGGCTACAACAAATCGCATTTTCCAACCTGATTGAATTTAGAACACCGCTCTGGTAGCCAATGAATTTGGGCTGGATGTTAATTAACCATCAAGGATCAGAATTGAATTGGATGAAAGAATTTAAATCCGTGCTCTGTTGTAGTGCACACATACTTCTAATGAATTCCATAGCTCTCAAACTCAACCCTGGACGTATCCCGAGATAGCGAGAGGCTAAGTCTGTTTTACGGATCTTTTTTCTTCTAAAGGTGCAATTTCAGCGGTTCCGCCGAAGAAAACAGTATGTATGGTAAGTACGCTTCCTAAAAAAGAACTGATCATTCCGTTGCATTTGCTATTTTCTCCAGGAGTGGCCTTTTTTGATGTTCTTATTTTATGGAGTTTCGAATTCGCAAGGGCCTTTCACTCAACATGCACAAATATGGTAAAAAATGAAACATGTGAAGTTTGACTGTGATTGAAGAACTTTCAATCGCGCCACAGCCAACTGACGATGTCAAAAATCGTGGATTTGAATGCAATTCGAATTTTTTCATCATTCTGAAAGCGCGTAGCTCTAGTTTGCACCCACCTACATGCACCACAGATCCTCCTGTCTCTTCTGAGACCACTGGTGCCATTTCCATTGATATTCATTGCGAATTGACCTGCGCTGGTGGCGCGATCTATTGACACGAATGTCAACTTTCTATTGAAGTATATTTCAGCCTCCATATTTGTCTGCCATACTCAAGCTATCATGTGAAAGGCATATTGGAGTATTTGTAAAATTGTAGCCAAGTCTCAAAGCCATGTATTAGCTTACCATCCACCTACTCCAACTCACCCCACCCTCAATAGAGCTTCGACTAGTGCCTGTCATGGCTACTACCCTGCTGGTGACTACCTTAATAGTCTGTTGTTGAAATTATTGCTCTTGTTGTTTCTGACACTCCTTCCTGCTCTTCGTGCTCTTGCTTCATCTTCTTTTCCGTCGTCTAGGCATGGACGCCGTTGCTGTTGACGCTGCCACCGTAGTGGCTACCGTCTTCGCCACTACTGATTTTACAGGAGGGATGCTTGCATTGGCAGGCAAAGGGAGAGTTGGAAGTTTCTGACAAGGGGAAATGTCTTGATTCATAAATTAAGATGGGAAATAACAGCGCACCATGGAAATGCTCAGAGAACGGATCCAAACAAGCAGAAAAGCACACCAGTTAAGCTATGGGCTGCCGTTGCGATGCGATGACGACACACAGAGCCAGAGGAGCAGCCAACGGGTCCCCCCCCCAGCACCGGAAATGCACTGGATCAAACGAGACATTTAAAGATTTGCACCACGCAAAACCCCAACTTTTCGGCGCATTTCGTGCGCCGGGAGCTTTCTCTGTTTCGTCACGTTTTTTGGATTACCTATCACCTCCTTCGGAAAGTTCTGGCTGCGCGCTTGTCAGTCAGAAAATGTGGTGTAAGCTTAAAGCGGGCTGACTGGAAGCATTACTTAATTAATTAATATTGCTTACACGTCATTCGACAGCTGGATTAAACGTTTTATGGTACAAAATGTTCTATGCACCAGAAAAGAACACCAACGTCGTTGACATGCTGACATGTTCATTGACATGTTCACATATTGACAACATGTCAACGATTTCGCTAACATCGCTCTGGTGCAGTACTTTGCCTACAACCTCGCACTGATCGAAGGTGAGGAACAGCGCCAGTTCATCTTGTGGGTTGTGGAGGTGCACCGACAGCGCTGCCCAGACAGCTGGCAAGGCGACCGTGACTTCCCAAGCGTGAGCGAAAGGAACAGTGACAGTGTTTGATAGTTCAATTCACGAAACACATGGCATTATTCCGACATACAGACATAGCTTATCGTGCACCATGTCCTTTGTGGTAGCGCAAGCCAAATCATTCCTCTGTTGTGATCAGGTTAACACGCGCCCTGGAGGGCCTCTAAAAATTACGCGCACTGGAGGGGGGGCGGCGGATTCCGCCCCCCCTAAGATCTCGGCTCCTAATAAAGCTAGAGGAACAAAATTCGCAGGGTGGATGGGTACGGTAGTGAACTCTATTGTGTGCAAATGTCATGACCTTAGGTCAATATCTTCAAGGTAAAATGAGGTCACATTTGTAAAAAAAATTGTTTTGCGTAGCTTGGCTTCTCATTGTTATGGATCGCTGTGATTGTGTTTAAATGCTCGAAAATGGGCATCAATGATGTTTTGGACATTACTAATAATGCAATACAGATGCTAGACCCGACATTTGACCTCAGGTCATATGATCAACATGGTCTAGCTATCAACATGGTCATGGTCGGGCTATATGATCAACATGGTCGACGCGCCCTAAAGCCCAAATAACTGACCTCAGGTCACCTCTATAGCAGCACTTTATCAGGTCAGTTGCCTGTTCCAGTTACCGGAACCGGGCCGCCCGCCCGACTGCTCCGTCGGGCAGCTCGGCGCAATCGGCTTCGCGAAAAAAAGGAGTGAAGTACATGAATAAAGTATGGAAACGCAATGACAAACAGTACAAATGGCAAACAGTAGTGCATTTATGACAACATTCCCGTTGACCAAGTTTGGTTCCATTAACCTGTCATGAACTTGACCTGACTTGACCTCGGTGACCTAACATGATCTTGTAACTATATCGCATATCAATATACATCAAACAAGTCGTTAGTGTTGCCAAGAACACTTCCCTTTTGCGGATATACGGCAAGCGCATCAGCGCCGATTTTTGTGGTCTGGCGCACATTTTTTTTAACTTTAACGGACCCTGAACTCGAATAATTTATAGCCGATTTCCATTTTTCTTGCTTTAAACGACGCGCCGGTCACTTCTAAGAAGGTACGCAGAAAATCGCGTATATCGACCAGTAAAATCTGCAGTTATGTACGAAAAACCGGAGGGGTGGGCGGATTTCGCCCACCCCCCTTCAGTGCGCGTGTTGATATATGTGTACGTGTATATTGATTATTAGATTAATAGTGCTATGACACAAGATGTTTTATGTTCACCGGAAATGAACACCAACGTTTCGGCTCAACGCCTTCACCAGGGAAATAAGCAAGATGGTAAAGAAATATGAAACAGAGCGTGTTAGATTTAGAGATTGACACGTGCCACAAAATCTAAGTGTCTCCATATCAAAGGCTTCCAACCTACGTTGGTAAAGTTGAATTAATATTCAGCGACGACCTCAGATCCTCGCGAAAACAAAGTGCACGGTACTTTCCAACGCCCTGATTACGAATATGACCTCCATTCAATTATCAAGGTCATACTTCAAGATCAAATAAAAGTCACAAAGTCGGGAACGCTAACCACACAGATGCAACAAAGAACAGTGACCATATCAATCACCATGGAAGCAAGGCAAACCAGAATGCTTGTCATTAGACAGAGACAGTGCGACAAAAAACGCAATCGTCTATGGTTCAGGCAATGTCATACATCAGGAAGGCCAACATTAGTGGGTTACCATCGTGCCTGTCGTCTGAACATGGGGAGCCTTGTTATCACAGTGATTCTGTATAATTTTATGACAATTTCCGCCGGTGCAGACAAGCCAAGAATGGCCAAAGGCTGGAAAACTGACCTCACCGAAACTAGTGGTGTTTTTGTCTACATTGTCTGACAATGGAATGCGAATACAGTCCATGTGTTGAGTTCCTCCGGCGTGGCAACGCGAACGGCTCGCTTGGCCGCCACTGCTGGTTGCCAAGTACACTTGGTCGGCTATAATTCGAGTTGATTCGAGCAGCGTGACTTATGTCCTGCAGTTGCGCTACGACCGGCGGCATAATGCGGTCATATACAACGACATAATGAGGTCATGTACAACGACATAATGCGGTCATATACAACGACATAATGCCCTTGTGTCTGCTGTATTCGGTCCCGGTGCCAATCCTAGACTTTGTCCTCGGTCGAGTCACCCTAGCATATTCCCAGCCGGAATGGGCTTCGCCACGGATTTTGGAGAGGCGGGGAAGGGTGACGAGAGTGGTTTTAGGTCGATTATTTACGTGCATCACAGTGATCGCAATGTTAAATTTGGCACAGCTTGTCGGACGAGTCCCTCGCTGTGACGGAGCCCACGCAGCCCAGCCACGATCCCGGTCTCAGTCGCAGTCCCCATCCCAGCCCCGGCGCTTGTCCATGTTCGGTTCCAGTCACGGTCTCACTCCCAGTGTCTGTCCGGTTTCCGTCTCGGTCTCAGTCCTGGTTCTACTCTCACGAGTTCCGGTCCCGTTCCCGGTCTCAATTGCAGTCCTAACTGTATTACCAATCCCAGTCACAGCTCCAATGGCAGCCGCAGCACCAAGTTTAGTCCCAGTCCCAGTCCCATGTCCGGTCCCAGTCCCAATCCCAGTCCCAATCCCATATCCGGTCCCAGTCCCATATCCGGTCCCATCTCCGGTCCCAGTCCCAGTCCCGGTCCCGGTCCGAGTCCCAGTCCCAGTCCCAGTCCCAGTCCCAGTCCCAGTCCCAGTCCCAGTCTCGGTCCCAGTTCCAGTCCCAGTCCCAGTCCCGGTCCCAGTCCCAGTCCTAGTCCCAGTCCCAGTCCCAGTCCCGGTCCCGGTCCCAGTCCCAGTCCCGGTCCCAGTCCCGGTCCCGGTCCCAGTCCCAGTCCCAGTCCCAGTCCCGGTCCCGGTCCCAGTCCCAGTCCCGGTCCCAGTCCCGGTCCCAGTCCCGGTCCCGGTCCCAGGTCCCAGTCTCCGGTCCCAGTCCCAGTCCCGGTCCCAGTCCCAGTCCCAGTCCCAGTCCCAGTCCCGGTCCCAGTCCCGGTCCCAGTCCTGGTCCCAGTCCCGGTCCCGGTCCGAGTCCCAGTCCCAGTCCCAGTCCCAGTCCCAGTCCCAGTCCCAGTCTCGGTCCCAGTTCCAGTCCCAGTCCCAGTCCCGGTCCCAGTCCCAGTCCTAGTCCCAGTCCCAGTCCCAGTCTCAGTCCCGGTCCCGGTCCCAGTCCCAGTCCCGGTCCCAGTCCCGGTCCCGGTCCCAGTCCCAGTCCCGGTCCCAGTCCCGGTCCCGGTCCCAGTCCCAGTCCCAGTCCCAGTCCCAGTCCCGGTTCCGGTCCCGGTCCCAGTCCCAGTCCCAGTCCCGGTCCCGGTCCCAGTCCCATCTCCGGTCCCAGTCCCAGTCCCGGTCCCAGTCCCAGTCCCAGTCCCAGTCCCAGTCCCAGTCCCGGTCCCAGTCCCGGTCCCAGTCCTGGTCCCAGTCCCGGTCCCGGTCCCAGTCCCAGTCCCAGTCCCAGTCCCAGTCCCAGTCCCAGTCCCAGTCCCAGTCCCGGTCCCGGTCCCAGTCCCAGTCCCGGTCCCGGTCATAGTCCCAGTCCCGGTCCCAGTCCCATCTCCGGTCCCAGTCCCAGTCCCGGTCCCAGTCCCAGTCCCAGTCCCAGTCCCAGTCCCAGTCCCGGTCCCAGTCCCGGTCCCAGTCCCAGTCCCAGTCCCGGTCCCGGTCCCAGTCCCAGTCCCAGTCCCAGTCCCAGTCCCGGTCCCGGTCCCGGTCCCGGTCCCAGTCCCAGTCCCAGTCCCGGTCCCGGTCCCAGTCCCAGTCCCAGTCCTAGTCCCAGTCCCAGTCCCAGTCCCAGTCCCAGTCCCAGTCCCAGTCCCAGTCCCAGTCCCAGTCCCAGTCCCAGTCCCGGTCCCAGTCCCAGTCCCAGTCCCAGTCCCAGTCCCAGTCCCAGTCCCAGTCCCAGTCCCAGTCCCAGTCCCGGTCCCGGCTCCAGTCGTAAGGATACACCCAGTCGAGCCGGAGGCGGCGGTCAGGCGGCATGCGATTGACTCGCGGCTCCTTGGTGGGCCGGTAGAAGTTGCGCGTCTGACCCAGCAGGCTGACCTTGATGCGCGCCTTGTCGGCGGCACTGCGCGGCCCCACCGGCGCCGCCGCCGAGTCTGACCGGTCACGTGCCAGCGGCGTCCGTCGGTCCTTCACTGTCCGACACACAGCGGCGCGGTCACGTGTCAACGGCGGCTGACGGTCCTTCACTGTCCGACACCCAGCGACACAGTCAAACACACACTCTGGTGGTCAGCATGACAAGCCGTCAGCTGACGGTCTGGTACAGTCAGCTGACGGCCTACTACAGCGGATAGTCTGGTACAGTCAGCTGACGGCCTGGTACAGTCAGCCGGCGGTCCGGTACCATCAGCTGACGGCCTGGTGCAGTCAGCTGACAGACTGGCACAGTAAGCTGACGGTCTGGTACCATTAGCTGACGGTCTGGCACAGTCAGCTGACGGTCTGGAACAGTCAGCTGACAGTCTGGTACAGTCAGCCGACGGTTTGGTACGGTCGGCTGACGGTCTGATGTGCTCCGAGTTTCATAAACATTGTTCCGTTAACTGAGTCATGTCGCAGCCATCCAGTGCCGCAAAAACTGAAACTCTTCCGCGAAATGTGAGCTTCGAACGCATGGTTAGTGGCTGCTTGCCATGGGGAACATGAGTTGGCTCACCATCCATGTTCAGGGAACATGGCATAACATCACACGTGGGAGACCATCAGCAAAGTTACGGTGACAAGCTATGCCCCGTGATGCAAATTGACAGGCAGTTAGTAAGTAGTGCCAAGTCAGGACAAATGGCGCTAATTTTCGACTCGTCACGTGTCGCAGCGTTAAAAGTTGGTGCTACGTCTGCAATGCTTCCGATGTCATGCTCCAGCATCCACCCATCAGTAGCATTTCAAGCTGTGACGCCTATGCAAAGAGCCGGTGCAGATCGGGTGCCCCGCCCCCTCACAACCATGCCCCCCAATATCATCATCATCCACCGTGTGTATATTTCGACATCATCTGAGGATAACGTAGTCGAGTTCTCCTGCGAGCGACACGTCTCGACACCATCCAAGAAAACGGAGTCGAGTCCTGCAAACAAGCGAGGACACCACTACCATGCATCGACACCATCTGAAGATAACGGAGCCGGGTTCTCTCTGCGAGCAAGCGAGCACATCACTACCATGTTTCGACACCATCTGAGGATAACTGAGTCGAGTCCTGTGAATAAGCGAGGACATAACTGCCATGTCCGACACCATCTGAAGATAACGGAGTCGAGTCCTGCGAACAAGCGAGGGCATCACTACCATGTCTCGACACCATCTAGCGATAACCGAACCGAGTCCTGCGAACAGACGAGCACGCCACGACCACATGTTCGGGGCGCCCGACGCGCTCGCCATCCACCAGCACCGCCGGCGCGCTTACTCAGTATGACCGGCTCGCTGTTGTGTCGGCGCAGTATGGTGTCCAGCTTGCGGTCCTCGACGGTGCGGAAGGCGGGCTCGGTGGTCACCTTGGAGCCGCGGAACGTGGTGCGGCCGTCGCCGCTCAGGTAGAACGTGTCCGTCTCGCCGAAGTCGTTGCGCAGCTGCGAGAAGCCCTTCACCTGGCGACAGCGCACGCCGAGTGGATGCGCCAGGTCGATCTGGCCGGGCCGAAACGGCGCTAGGTGTGGTGCCACGCAGAGGTGGAGGTAGGAAGCGGGTGGGAGAGACGGCGCCAGGTGTGGTGTCCGCAGAGGTGGAGGTAGGAAGCGGGTGGGAGAGACGGCGCCAGGTGTGGTGCCACGCAGAGGTGGAGGTAGGAAGCGGGGGGGAGAGAAACAGAGCGGGCCGGATAGAGAGAGAGAGAGGGAAGGAGAGGGAGAGAGAGAGGGATAGAGAGAGGGAGAGAGAGAGGGAGAGGGAGAGGGAGAGGGAGAAAGAGGGAGAGGGAGGGAGAGAGAGAGAGAGGGAGGGAGAGAGAGAGAGAGAGAGGGAGGGAGGGAGGGAGGGAGAGAAAGAGGGAGAGGGAGAGGGAGAGGCAGAGGGAGAAGGAGAGGGAGAGGGAGAGGAAGAGGAAGAGGGAGAGGGAGAGGGAGATGGAGAGGGAGAGGGAGAGGGAGAGGAAGAGGGAGAGGGAGAGGGAGATGGAGAGGGAGAGGGAGAAGGAGAGGGAGATGGAGAGGGAGAGGGAGAAAGAGAGAAATAGAGAGAGAGGGGGAGATAAAGGGGAAAGAGAGAGAGAGAGTGGGAAAGAGAGGGAGAGAGAGAGAGAGAGAGAGAGAGAGAGAGAGAGAGAGAGAGAGAGAGAGAGAGAGTGAGAGAGAGAGAGTGAGAGGGAGAGTGAGAGGGAGAGAAAGAGAGATAGATAGGGAGAGAAAGAGATTGAGAGAAAAAGAGTGAACGAGAGAGAGAGAGAGATAGAGATGGAGAAAGAGGGAGAGAGAAAGAGAAGGAGTGAAGGTGTGAGAGAGATAGAATAAGAGAGGTAAACAGAACAACAGAGGTAAACAGACCATGCATAAGTGAAAAGGAGTGTGGATGCATATAACCCTAATGATATCACGATACGATCGCCATTTGCGACCAGTAAGATACTAATCGGCACCACAAACAGCCGGGTCGTTAACTGTTTCGAAAGACTTGGCGCCGGTGTAAACAAATGACTGATATTGCATGCCACCAGCCACGGAAATCCACACACCACCGAAGTTATGCTTTGTTGGCTACCCAGTCGCGTGCGGGCTCAACATTTACCGGTGTGCTATTTACGTTACATAAAGGTAGGTTAAAAATCACGCCATAACAGTGATATTATGTGTTCTTTCAGTGTCATACCCGGGACGCACGAGGGGAAGAAGTTCTGGCACGGAAGGATAATGACAGCTGTCGAACGCGTCAGGCGTGACAACGGGGCACGCGCTAACACGTAGCGGAACTGGAGACCACTATCGGTTTTCGACTGCTGGAGCTGACAATCTCGTGTTTATCTAGTTTTAGAGGTAATTGTATACAGGGGAATGTTTAGTTTCTGGAAGATTCCCCAATTTCTCTATATTAGTATTTGCTAGAGGCAGATGTTGGAAAAGATTTGTACTTCGGCTTGATTTGCCCAGCCTTCAACGAACCATGCTGGAGTGCAGCGAGCGATGATGAATACAAATATAGGCGATCGAGAAGCACGCTTGACTCCATTGAAGGACATTCAAATGATTGAATCCGTTAATTCATTCGGGTCGCTGTTGGTCCTGGGTATACGAGATGGGTGCTACAAAAATAAAACGAAGTGCAAACCTTTTATCGCATCTACCTTTAGCAAACAAGAATCCAGAGAAGTCCGAGAATCTTGACAGCCTTCTTTAATAACAGGAACTACTCACCTCCTGTCCCCACGTGGTGTACATCTTCGAAACATCCTTCACCTTGACAATCTGACCAAGGTCCAGGAGAACGTCCTCAAATCGTTGCGATGTCTTCAGGTTCAACAGGACCCGGCTCTGGAAACAGGCTGGGGTCAAAGTTGCACACCTGCCTTCCCACAAGTCCACCACAATGACTGCGATGTGGGGGTTCATGACCGGATGAATGATTGGTGAGCGGTGAAGGAGAGGTGAAGTCACGTACTGCATATCGCAGAAGATTTTTATCGATGTTGAGCGTTTTCAGTGCAAATGGTAATGATCGCTGACTCCATGCATTGCATATGATAAATCGATACGATTTTCGGATGACGAAAATTAATTATCCACAGCCGATCTCACGCAATTTAATGCTTCGTGACAGCTTGGCACCGTGATTTGATAATAGCAGCCGTTCTTGCTTACTTTTTTAGTAACATGTTCGTGGACGCCTGAGCGCATGCACTCACCAGGAAACTTACTAAATGGGCGCTAAATGACCAAACCTGATCGATGCGCCCTAAAGCTCAAACAATCAACCAACCAATCACCAGGTAATTTGTGTTGGATAATGGGGATGTAATGTTTGGAAATTACAAGTAATTGTTGTGCAGCAACTGTCCAAATAGGAAGCAATGTCATGCTATTCGACGGATGCGTAGCATTAATGAGCATCACCTGTGTTGGTTGAATATCTATTCAACCTAATCCATTCACATTCGAATGCTTAACCAACGACTTAAACTTAAATATAATTGTCTATACGTAGCTAGGTAGGAGAGGAGAATCCCAATTAGCTTACAGCATCCAATCATTGCAAACTACTATTGTGAGCGTGGCATTGCAAGGAGCCATCCATTCAAAGGCTCACCCACGTAAACATAAATAGGTACAAAATGGCGCCGCCCATGACGTCACCAACCGCAGCCCACTGTCAAAGGCGTCCGCTGAATGTCTGAATTATGCATGGCTGAAGTCTAAGTGACCACAAGTTCCAACTCTATTGTCAAGACAGCCAAGTCTCCTGCACACAGTTTCTGTAGACGCGAAGGGGGCCTGTTCGTCCGGCGCGCACAGTTCTGGAGACATAAATAGGGCCTGTTCGTCCGGCGTGTTTACCTCGACGGTATCTGTGCAACATTCGGCGCGAGATCGATTCTGCGGGTCTGATAATTACAGGCCGACGCCGCTGGAGCGAGGCGTTAGCCTGTCGATGCCGGGGCGATCCTATGACAGCTGGCACAATCAAAACGTCGACCCCGCTGAAACGGTAGCCACTTTCGCATGCTTAATTACTAGTTGATGCATGGGCGACGTAAAGGTGTGCCAACGTGCCAGAAAATGGTGAGAAGGTCAGACCAATATAATACTCTGAAGGTCACATGGTTAAAATGTCCGTCAGCACGTAAAGAACCGTGCAAGAACTGTGTTCCAAAGATAACAAAGCAGAACATTTGATGTTGGACTTAAATCGACATCCTTCCGGAATGCTTGGCATTTTCGTAGTCATGCCAAAGGTTTGGAAGAGGTATTACACATACTTCCTGGGATGTGCAGGCGCACTATTGTGCTATTTAACCCTAATCGGCGCATGGTACTATTCAACCGCATCCACTAATCATAGGGCGCCTAGCATCCTATTCTAGTTATCATCTTATCTACGCTATTTCTCCATCTTCAGCATCCCGTAGTTTTGAAATGGTCAGAACTTGGTCATGAGACTTTATTACAAACACCAAACCATGCTTTAATGCGACACGGCTTAGATTCCCTGAACATGTATTCGAAACCGCTCAGCGAGCTCCGTTTTGCGTAGCCGATTACGTATCCTTTCGAGAACAAAACAAAAAACGCCAAAACATATGAGCGTAGATCACGTCAAGTCAGACAGCTACTATGTCGCAAGCGGGATCGCCTACGGCCATTTTCCACACAAAAAACTTTGGAATTTTTGCTATGCTTATCGTCGTGAAGACACCCAATGTGTAATTATTGGAGCCTTCAGGTAATTGAAAATAGGTCAGCATGCCCAGGCAGGATATTGATCCCTCTAAAGTCATTTCAGTTCATTGATCAACATTGACCTCCGACGAACTTGTTTGGGATGGCGAGTATGTTGCAGGTTAGGCTCAAAGTTCGACAAAAGTACCCATTGTACCCAATGGTAAATGAGATTGTCGTTTGGGTTAAGCTTCACAACTCCCGTTCGTGAGGTTCGCATCTTGTTTCGTAAGGTTTGTCTCCTGCTTCGTGCGGTTTACATCTGGATTCTTTAGGTTTGCATCTTGATCTGACCTGAGCCGCAGCCTATGCATCAAACGCTGTCACGAGGTTCATTGTTGGAATCATAAGAAAACAAGCAATACTTCCCCCGAAAAAATAAAAAAACAAAAAAATATAAAAAAAAGGGGTGCACCCAAGTTTAGATATTCTCAGATATAGTATATACTGTGCCTTGGACGCAACAGCTATAATATGCGATATTCTGTTAGAATGTGGTGGACATCTGGCGATTATAGAACACTAAAAAAAAAAAATAACACATACACGCAGCACAAATTTCACGATCCTTTTCTTATTTTGCTATAATTTATATTAAAAAGAGGATATGGTGTTATGGTATGTTTTACTTTCTCCTGTATTCACTGACACGAGAAAGCAAAGATACATAAAAAGATACAAAGATATAGAAAGAACGTTCAATTTCATTTATACAGCAGCTCCTTTTCTGCCGAAGCTCGACGCACACCGGCCTTGGAGGGGCAGGCGGTCGTCAGGCAACGACTTAGGCCCCGCCCTCCGGGAGTCGGCCGGCGGGTTTTGGTAATGTCCTCGTTTACCGGCAAGGAAACATACTTTTCGGGGTGATACAAGTAAAAAATCCGGATTCGTACGTAGAATTCTTCACGAATTCGCATGGTATCAAATTTGCCTATATACAATAAAAATTTCTGCGTAAAGCCGTGGAAAATATTGGCTATTTTGGCTTAAACGCACGCAAAGTGCTGCCGAGTATCGCCTTGGCTACGTCACAGACCTGGAACAACTTGGCCCCCACCCGGCACACACACTCACACACGCACCACAGATGTATGTTTATATAAAGGTATAAAGGTATATATATCCATATATATATCAGTTAACACGTGGAGGGGGGCGAAATCCACTCACCCTCCGGTTTCGTGTACATAACTCGCGATTTTACCGGTCGATATACATATTTTTCGCGTACCTGCTTAGAAATGTCCGGCGCGTCGTTTAAAGTAAGACAAACGGAAATCATCCCAAAATATTTCGAGTTAGAGGCCGTTAAAGTCAAAACATTTCGTAGCGCCAGACCACAAAAATCGGTGCTGATGCGCTTCCCGTATATTGGCAAAAGGGAAGTGTTCTTGGCAACACTAGCGACTTGTTTGATGTATACTGTTATGCTGTATAGTTTCAAGGTCATGTTAGGTCACCGAGGTCAAGTCAGGTCAAGTTCATGACATGTTAATGGAACCAAACTTGGTCAACTGGAATGTTGTCATAAACGCAAATGACTGTCATGCGATTGATGTCACTTTGCATGTTACTCCCTACACATCCTGAAAACTACTGTTTGTCATTGTGTACCTTATAAGCGTTTCCATATTTTATTCATGTACTTCACTCCTTTCTTCGCGAAGCCGATTGCACCTAGCCGCCCGACGGAGCAGTCGGGTGGGCGACCCGGTTCTGGTAACTGGAACAGGTAACTGACCTGATAAAGTGCTCCTATATAGGTGACCTGAGATCAAATGCCGGGTCTAGCATCTGTATTGCATCATTAGTAATGTCCAAAACATCATTGATGCCCATTTTGGTGCATTTAAACACAATCACAGCGATCCGTTAGCGAATTTCGTTACTCCAGCTTTAATAGGAGCCGAGATCTTAGGGGGGGGGGGTGCGGAATCCGCCCCCCCTCGCCAGCGCGCGTAATTTTCAGAGGCCCTCCAGGGCGCGTGTTAACCTACCGAAGGTTCCAAATTATACAAAATAAACCGCCATAAACAATATTTCGGTTTTACTGGAAAGCATCGACAAGTTCCAATGCTACTTCCCTTGAACGGGAGTTCGTTGTCAGCACTGTGCATTTTATTAAATATGTCTTTGCGCTGTACCCACTAATGTACCGCCACTCTTTTACTAAGCACAACATACAAGAACAGCCAGCATAACAAGCGATCTGCTCAGCCAAAATACATCGCCGCCGCATTTGCCTTCCATTTGCATCATTGCATTATAATGTTGTTTCCATTGTTGTTTTGTTGTCCCTAATAAGTCCACCATCTCTGCTCACGGAGACGCTTATATACCACGGATTCATGCCAAACTCTCTCAAGTC
Source organism: Ashinkailepas kermadecensis (assembly GCA_034440615.1). Taxonomy (NCBI): domain Eukaryota; kingdom Metazoa; phylum Arthropoda; class Thecostraca; family Neolepadidae; genus Ashinkailepas; species Ashinkailepas kermadecensis. Next base: position 180,498 of record JAOTOM010004329.1, on the reverse strand, counting down.
CTACTGCTCGTACGTCATTCAACGAATGGTCTGGAAGTAAATAGTGAGCAGCCGCATCCGTTTCTCTGTTGTCCATCCGTACATTGGAAAGGTGGTTCTCGACGCAGGAGCCTCCCGGTTTCACCCACATAGCAGACGCATTTGCATGCCCAAAACCAGATCTCATAAACGACATCCAATTGTTTTGCAATCCGTACACTACAAATCATTTAGGCCTTGTTTTTGCTACTCTTCTCGTACACGCCTTTGCATATTATGCAGCCACTCTTACAAGTGCAGGTTGCTGAAAGTTATTGGGATGGCACAATACGTGAAAGAAATGGGCGGGCCAAAATGGATTGGGCGAATACCACATAGGGTCCCATATTAAGAGTTTAAATTATTTGGAAGAAAAAGCCAGCATTGGGGAGGGGACGGGTAAGTGCCCTCCCAAAAGCATACCAAGCTACACCCTGATCACCAGGCCCGCACTCCTGCCGTGCTTGCCGTTCCCATGTCATGTGTCATCTCGTCTTTCTATGCACCAACTGGTCGCGCAAGTGTTGGTCCCGTTTGTACGAAGCCGGTGGAATTTGGGGGAACATCTCCTTCCGTCTCTGAGAGTTGCGTAAAACGTGATGCTTCTGTGGCAGAATGGCGGCGATGATGGGTTGGTAACTTCAACACGTAACTAGAAGCGACGCCTTATCTTCTTGGCTCCTATGCGTCTTTTCCAGGAGGTTCTTTTTCAGAATACTGTCGACTCAACCTAGATTTAAGCTTCCTACCTTGTGTGGGTATCCATGCTCACCTAACCTCGCTTAAATCGTATTGACCTGCTATCTGAAAGTGTCATTGTGAGTACAAATTCTACGAGATGCAATGTAAGTACGCTTCTGTGTCCGTGGGCTTATTTAAAACTTCCGTCGTGATTTTGCCCTGCTCAAGGTGCACCAAAACGTGTAGAAATTATATCCGTGATGTGGAAAGTCGGAGGTCGACCGATATGCTTGGCTGGATGCCAGTTCTTTGCTAGAGGTCATGTAGGCTGGAGAGGGTTTGGTAGGAATCTGTGGTGCATAGGCGCCCTCGTGAGCAGAGATGGTTGGGCGTATTAAGGATAGCAAAACAATGATGGAAACAACATTGGAATGCGATGATGCAAATGGAAGGCAAATGTGGCGGCGATATATTTTGGCTCAGCAGATAATTTGTTGTGGGCGGTGTTATGTCATGCTTAGTAGAAGAGTGGAGGTAGATTAGTGGGTACAGCACATGGACATATTATAGGAAAATGGACGGTGGTGACAATAAGCGCCCATTCAAGGCAACAAGCCGCGTAACTTGACGATGCTTTTAAATAAAACCGAAACGCTGCTGATAGTGGTTAGTATATATATATATATATATATATATATATATATATAGATATATATATATATATATATATATATATATATATATATATATATATATATATATATATATATATATATATATATATATATTTATATATATATATATATATATATATATATATATATATATATATATATATATATATATATATATATATATATATATATATATATATATATATATATATATATATATATATATATATATATATATATATATATATATATATATATATATATAGTGTGTGTGTGTGTGTGTGCGTATGTGCGTATTTGCGTGTGTGTGAGTGAGTACGCTTCAATTGATGCATGACACCGCCATGTGGAGCTTAGAAACATGCTGAAGCATTCATCCAGAGCTGGAGCACGCTCGTTGCACGTGAACCGTAATCAGTCCACTTTCCGGGCGCCAGCCTGATGACATCCGGCGCCAGCTCATCGGTCACGCTGCGTTCGCGGCAGATCGACGGCCCAGTTTATTTTTATAACCCAACTACGCGTCGTCACACTTCAAGCACAATGTAACTGTGGACATTGGGGTGAAAGAAAAAAAGACGTCCTGGAAATATCCGGACGTTTATAATTTCTCAGCACAAATGCCACTATGATGGGACCGTCAGCGTGCGATCAGCGACGGATAATTCACTACGCTATCGCCCAATGCAATGCTGTTTGTCTTACAAGGCAATGCAACTGGAGAAAATTGGTCAAACGCTCACCGACGAACATTGGATAATGATTGTTTTATCTTCGGTGGTGAAGTGACGACCCACATGTCGTGCTTCTCAGGCGACCCACATGTCGTGCTTCTCAGACGACCCACATGTCGTGCTTCCCAGACGACCCACATGTCGTGCTTCTCAGGCGACCCACATGTCGTGCTTCCCAGACGACCTACATGTCGTGCTTCCCAGACGACCCACATGTCGTGCTTCCCAGATCAACAGCGTGTTCTTCTCAGATGTTGCAAGAATTGCGACAGCTGGGGCTGACCGAGACGAAAATGAGAAGACATTTTCGTTGGCATGCTGAATGTCATCTAAGCCTGTTTTACCGGCAATAGCCCGGGATTTCCGTGCCTTGAGCCAGCGGAAGCTAGCCGGCTGACATGGTGAAGGGGATTTCCCGTGGACGACCACGTGTTTATGTCCGGGCCAAAGCAGCCCGGGGCCCCTCTGGCGGGCGCTAGCGCCTTATCAAGCAGCCCATCCGACGGCCGCCGCCAGATCGCCTGCTGAAGGGATCAGGCACGGCCGCGCCTGCTGGAGACGAGCCGCCGGCCGACTCCGGTAGCTGTGATCGCAGCTACAGGTGGTGACCAGCGGGCGTCCAGGTCAGTCGGGCTGCCCAGGTACCGCCGGCCGACTCCGGTACGCTGTGATCGCGGCTACAGGTGGTGACCAGCGGGCGTCCAGGTCAGTCGGGCTGCCCAGGTACCGCCGGCCGACTCCGGTACGCTGTGATCGCGGCTACAGGTGGGACCAGGGCGTCCAGGTCAGTCGGGCTGCCCAGGTACCGCCGGCCGACTCCGGTACGCTGTGATCCGGCTGTCCAGCGGGCGTCAGTCGGGCTGCCCAGGTACCGCCGGCCGCCACTCAGCTGTGATGGCTACAGGTGGTACCAGGGGTCAGGTCCGCGCGGCGACTCGGGCTGTTCCACTACAGGTGTGACCAGCGGGCTCGGGTGGGTGGGGGTGCCCAGGTACCGCCAGCCGACTCCGGTACGCTGTGATCGCGGCTACAGGGGGGGGTTCGAGGTTAGTGGGGCTCCCAGGGCCCCCCCGCCGACCCCGGTACGCTGTGATCGCGGCTACAGGTGGTGACCAGCGGGCGTCCAGGTCAGTCGGGCTGCCAGCCGACTCGCGGTCGGCAGGCAGACGTCAGCACAGCGCCGCTCCCTGCAGAGGCCGGCCCGGTGTCCAGTCGAGACACAGAGTGACATCAGTCGGCGCGCGAGCCTCGCGCCCAGCAGAGGCGCGTCCAGCTCGCCGAGTCGACACCACTGTCGGCCGGGCCGGATCGTGCCGGCCACAGCCGCCATGCACGCCGCCCGCCTGCTGCTACTGGCCGCCGCATCGCTAGCGGGCGGCGCAGCCGACCTCACGTGCAGCCAGCTCGACAACCCGTCCATGAACGCGGTCGTGTCGCTGGCCGCCGGCGACGGCGACAGCGGCGGCGACAGCTCGCGCTGCAGCGGCGACCTGTTCCGCTGCTCGTCCGTGTCGAGCACGTGCCTGAACTCGGCGCGCGCCTGCGTCGGCGACTGCGACCCGGCCGCGTGCCTGCCGTTCGGCCGGGTGTGCGACGGCCGCGACGACTGCAGCGCGCTGGACCCGGCCGCCGGCCGGGACGCCGTCTCCGCCGACGAGCAGCACTGCTCCGACATCCTGCGCACCTACGCCAAGACGCGGCGCGCCTCCATCGACGTCGGCCGCTTCATGGCGTTCCAGGTGAGAGCGCGCGGCGGCGGCGGCTGTCGGGGGCGCCTGGGGTTGAGCCGAGCAACGCCCGGAGATGGAGTGCGGTGGTGGTGCGGTCACAAGCAAAGTCACCGCCGCTTGAGACCGCTCGACACCGCTTGAGAACACCGAAGGACACCGCTTGAGCGGTGTGGAGTCAAGAGCGACGTCGGAAGGAAGGCTTTCTTGAGAAGGGGTTGGGCGCGAACACGGTGACACCAAGAAATTATCGAGAGGCGGTTGGTGTTTCAGTAGGGTCGCCTTCTGAGGTTCTCCGGGAAGCGACTGGAGTTACAGGACGTTTTCTGGCTTTGGTGGAATACGTGTCGGTGGGGAACTGTAAGACGAACACAACATCAAATTTCTAGACCGCTAGATAAATGAAACAAACGCACTTCCCCCTTCCATTTGAAACCTTTAGTCACACGTGATTGCGAAAATTGGGGTAGAACTAGTCCCCATCTGTAGGTACAAACTATCTACATGCGCCATATCGCCTCTTTCCATGACCGTATTGCAATATGCTCACAATAGCCTCGATGCCCATATTCAGGTAGTTTGTTATGTTCTGTATGCGATTTCGCTTGAACCTAGAATGCAGCATTTCGCATTTCAACGCCCGCCTACGTTTCAGGTGAGTCTGAAAACGTGCGCCGCCTACTGCTTCTTCCACGAGTCGTGCAGCACGTTCAGCTACACGGTCACGGGCGGCCGCCAGTGCAAGATCGGCTGCGACGACTGCGGCTGGGAGACGCTGTCGCACTACCAGAGCAACGCCATCATCTACAACGCGACGGCCAGCACGGCGCTGCTGGAGTCCCGGCTGGGCGCCCGCACGGCCGGGCCGGCCAGCCCGGCGGGCGGCCGCCTCTGGACGCCCCCAGCGCCGGGCCAGTGCGGCGTGCGCCAGGTGGTCGGCCCGGCCACCGAGCGGTTCGAGCTGGCGCTGTTCGGCGACCTGTTCGGCGAGCCGGGCGTCGGGCCGCGCGTCGCCGCGCCCACCGAGCTGCGCGTGGTGGGCGGCGCGACCAACACCACCTACGGCGAGTTCCCGTGGATGGCGCAGCTGGAGCGGCTGTCGGGCCGGCCGCCGCGCTACCGGCACCACTGCGGCGCCGCCGTCGTCGGCAGCCGCTACCTGGTCACCGCGGCGCACTGCCTGCGCCACGCCGAGCGCGACTACCAGGTCAAGGTGGGCCAGTTCGACCGGCTGCACCTGGACGCGGACGAGCAGACCTTCGCCATCCAGACGGTGATCCGGCACCCGGGCTTCCGGGCGGGCGCCGCCGAGTCGGCCGCCGGCTACCCGGACGACATCGCCGTCATCAAGATCAGCGCGCGCGCCGGCGCCGGCATCGCGTTCGGCGACACGGTGCAGCCGGTCTGCGTGCCGCCGACCGGCCTGCCGGCCGTCGAGCCGGACGAGTGCGTGGTGGCCGGCTGGGGGCGCGCCAGCGAGGCGGGCGCCCTGGCCGACCTGCTGGCGGGCGCCGTGCTGCCGCTCGTGTCGGACCAGTTCTGCGCCAGCCGGCACGGCTACGGCGCCGCGTTCCAGGCGGGCCGCCAGCTGTGCGCCGGCTTCCTGCTGGGCGGCGCCGACACGTGCCAGGGCGACTCTGGCGGCCCGCTGGCCTGCTTCAGCGCCGCCGCGCCGGCGCACTGGTACCTGGCGGGCGTCGTGTCGTTCGGCGACGGCTGCGGCCGGCCGCTGCGACCCGGCGTCTACACGCGCGTCTCCGCCTACCGCGACTGGATCGTCAGGACCGTCACGTATCTGGAGAACAACTGAACGGCTGCACGCGTCCCGATAACGGCTCAGTGTGTGCACGGATCTAGAAAGTAAGCGAACAGCTGCACGGATCTGAAGAACAGCTGAATGTGTGGGCGGATCTGGTAAACAAGTGAACAGCTGCACGGATCTGAAGAACAACGGAGCGAATGCCAGGTCGAGGCCATGTCAGGCTATGTGAATGCGTAGAAGTGGCGACTGACGAGTGTGTGTGTGTGTGTGTGTGTGTGTGTGATGCCGTCTAGAAGTGGATGGACAGCCGTGTGATTAGTTGGGTGCCATCTTGGTGGTGTTACTAGCCATTTAGTCCAGTGGATCGACTATCCTCAACGCATCCCTCCAATTTTATCAGCTATGCTTCACCGTGTGAGCTCAAATGCTATACAAGGTCGCCATTGGTTACCATCTAGTATTTTTACTTCGACTATAGCAATGACCTAAATAATATATATATATATATATATATATATATATATATATATATATATATATATATATATATATATATATATATATATATATATATATATATATATATATATATATATGTATATATATATGTGTATATACATATACATATTTATATGTATATATATATGTATATATGTGTGTGTGTGTGTGTCGTATCAGTATCGACATCAAGCAGTTCCGGCCAAATTCCGCTGGCAGCGACTTCAGACATCGATTCACCACCAACGTTCACGATCCAACGGGTGTTTTCTTAACTTCACGATGAAATATCGCGTGATCCCACTCACATGCACCGACAGGCCTGCGGCTACTGACGTACATTAATGGCTAGACCACGGACAACTCACTTGCGTTCATAATTGTCACGCGCACCGGTAATTGTTCCGGACTTTGGATGGGGGAGGGGGGAGGAGCATGATCGTGTTCGGGTCCATTCGTCCATTCTTTCCATGCAATCCCACAGGCGTAATGCTAAGCTTCACGGCGTTTGGGGACACGTCGCCGCCCCCTCCGCCCCCCCTTCGGTGCCGCCCATGGTCATGTGTGCATGTGTTGGCCCGTGCATGTTCGAGGAGACTTATTGACACCCATTGCGTGCGGTAATAAACGAATGAATAAGTGACGGTCTGGGCATAGTGCCGACACAGCTGGGCTCGGTCCAGCCTAGCCGTGGCACTATTGAGGTGTTTGTGGCGTTGCGACGACACACCCAAGGATCACGGATTAAACACGGATATGGGGCATCGCTCTCTGGTGGTCGTCTATTGTGATGTGAATGGTTCTGGCATGGTCGTCGGTCTCTGGTAGTCGTCTATTGTGATGTGAATGGTTCTGGCATGGTCGTCGCTCTCTGGTGGTCGTCTATTGTGATGTGAATGGTTCTGGCATGGTCGTCGGTCTCTGATAGTCGTCTATTGTGATGTGAATGGTTCTGGCATGGTCGTCGCTCTCTGGTAGTCGTCTATTGTGATGTCAATGGTTCTGGCATGGTCGTCGGTCTCTGGTAGTCGTCTATTGTGATGTGAATGGTTCTGGCATGGTCGTCGCTCTCTGGTAGTCGTCTATTGTGATGTGAATGGTTCTGGCATGGTCGTCGGTCTCTGGTAGTCGTCTATTGTGATGTGAATGGTTCTGGCATGGTCGTCGCTCTCTGGTAGTCGTCTATTGTGATGTGAATGGTTCTGGGACGGCTATTGTAACGTGCAAGGTCCTGGGACGGCTGTTCTTCCCCGACATCACTTCATCTGGAGTCACGCTTTCCAGTTTGACACATCCATACAGAGCGATGTTGAACGATACAGCAGCGAAGGACATGGGCGCTGACGGTGGCGTTCTACTGTCGATCATTACGTGATCAGATGCGATGGGATTGGTCAGGAAGTATTGTTGTCGATCATGTATGGTCCTCTGCTTCGATCGGCACATCGTCAGGTGGTGATCGGAGAACATGGGATTCCATCCAGCGTATTTGAGACTGAACAATGTGGAACTAGGGACAGCGTTCCTACTTATTACATTCTCAAACACAAGGCGTATGGAAGAAAGGCCAAGGCGCATGCTAAAAATAAGCATGACCCATTTCCGACAGTCTAGGTCACGCCATATGGATCATGCGTTCCCGTCCCACAATCAATCCATGTCGGCTGCAAAGCCTCCGCATAGAAGGAACTTGCTCGCCGTACCCGGCAGGCGGCAAGGCAACGCTCATTAAAGCCAAACACCCGCCACGGTGGAATATAATGGCATTTATGTTGGGCATTCATAGCATTGCTATGACAAGCTAGTATCTGAAACAGCTTCACGTGTGAGAGAGCATATTGCCTTGGTGACTTAACGCAAGGATACCCTGAAACATTAACAATTCTGCAGCCAGAATTCGCGTGCGAAGAACAGCTTGAGACTCTTTCGTCTACACAGCGGCTAAGGCTCCATTATGCACACGAAACGAGTGCGGCTCATTCGTATTTCAACAGCGGTTATTGGATTTCGCAACTGTCATGCAAGGCCAACAGCAGGCGGAACAATGACAGGGCATTGGCATATCGATTGAGATGTGGCACAGCTCCGGTACGTGGCTCCGGGTCGTGCGCCCGACCAGCGTCCTCCAGACTCACTTCCTCCAGGTAGGTGGCATCTTTCACCGCACACCAAGCTGTCTTCTGCAGTAAAACTGTGCGAAGCAATGCTTATCAGACACGCATCTGAATATCCTATGCGACAGCAGGCCGGAAGACAGTCTTTGTCTGAGGTACCCTGAGTTTGAATGGAGTTAACGACACGAAGCGGCTAGTTTTTGCCAAACTACAGTCCGAAAATGATACCTGGCTAACACATTCATTAGCGACAGACAGTTTTGTGTAGATTAACTGATACTCGGCGGTTCCGCTAGGTTGTTATGGTGTTAGAGCGCGTCGGCTGGATTTGTCGTATAATGGGGAACGGTAATAAAGCGTGAAATATGTATGGCCTTCGAGAACTGCCAAAACACCTACATGCCGGCAGGCGTGCGACAGGTTTGAGTATTCCATAACACGCCGGTGAAAGACACGGCGGTGGGGAGTCACTACTCACACGGATAGACATCGGACCATCGTCTATTACCATTTCACCCGGTCATTCTACCGCCGGGCAGCTCACGCTAATCATTTTGTGCACTGCCTTTTCGCCTCCATTCTTCTCACACCCGTCAAAATGTCTCCAGTCACTTGGCACCTGTGGCACTTAGACTACACCTCCTTCACCTCCATTCCAGAATCATGTATAGAAGAGAGGACGTGTCTACATGTGCGACGAAGTTAGCTTCTGACCGTCCCTTCAGTAACGGACCATGAAGCAACATTGTGGCTGTGTCTGTATGTGTGTATGTTCTGACTTGTCAGGACCCTGTCGCCGACCCAGCTTCCGGATGGAAATTCCGGCTCGCCGACGCAGCTTCCGGGTGGAAATTCCGGCTCGCCGACCGACGTCGGTTCATTGCTGACGTAATAAACTCGCAGTGCACGGACGGTCGCACCAGGCGGCGACTCGGAGCTGCTTGCTGTGCTCAGGCTTCGTCAACTCGGGCGCCATCGCCGGAAGGCGGAAGGCGCCATCGCCCGCCTGTGGATACCTCCGCCATGTGACATGTCACTGTGCTTCCGCCATGTGACGTGTGACCGATGTCCATGTCTGACATTGCCGGCCGAGTGTGGTCGAGCCAGCCCCTCCGCGTCTGAGGTAAGGGTGTTGCGGTATGACGTGTGACGGCGAATGAGAGAGGGACGGTTACTCCGCCCGAGCGGGGCCCGCCGCTGGACGCGGCAGACAGGCCTGAGCAGATGGCTTGAGCAGTCACGATGTTGGACTGTCGATCGTCACGGTGCCGAGAGGGGTCTGGTCTTGAGGCAAGAACTTTGGACAGACACGTAACAGTGTCTGTGAGACGGCTGTTGGAATTGAGGTTGTTGTGTGACAAGCCGTAGGCCTTGGTCACTACAGGATAAATATCGGCAGTTTTTATTTTATGGCGATTTGTCTCGGAGAGATATGAGCTAGACGTATCACGAGCAAGAATAATAACTCACCTACACCTGGGAAAATATCTAGGCGTTATAGATTTCGTAACTTTCGAAGTAAACTTTAAATCAAACTCACGTATCTCAGGAAGCCCAAATTTGCGATAGTTATAAAGTTTCAAAAGTTAAGTTTCGGAGGTAAAGTTTCGGTTTGTAACTGTCAAAACTCAGTAGCAACATCGATTTTCCTACAAATCTGGGCGGGTAAAATTGCATATCAAGGATGTATATGTCATCTACCATGGACACCAAAGGCATCTCAAGCGCCACACTGGTATTGTTGCTCCGCACCAGAATGTCCTCGACGAGCTAAATTAATTCGTGGATACCGACTCGACAAGCTTTGGTGGAGAACATTTTGGTGTTAAAATTGCGAAGGAACATGTGGGTCAAGCTCCAAATAATGATGGTGTTGAACCGAATTAAATCGTCAAAGCTATGAAACAAAGAGCAGAAGAGCACCGGTAAGAACCGCCTGCAAGAATTATTAGAGAGCAAATGATTTAATGAACGGTGGTGTCGCCATCGCAATGTTGGAGCAAGGGGCCATCGGCATATCGCTAAACATGACTAAGACTAAAACACTTTCACTGCACCAAGATCTTTGCAAGAACTTGGCGAAATTTCAAAATAATTTCAGCGCACTGTTGCAGGAGACCACTGGATAATCTAAGACTTGCACACTCGTGCAGGACGAAAACAGAGAAGAAACCAATCGCATCATAATTTTATACGGTCCAAAGTTTACACGTCTCGCATGCTTCAAGACCCTGACGGTGTGACGGCGCCTTCAAAATAACTCCAAATTCGCACACCCAATTATTTGCCGTACACGGAGAGCTTGTTAACACACCGCTGTCATTACCGTATGATCCCTTGGCAAACCAGGAACAAATTGATATGCAACGGTGTTAAGAAAAATTAAATCCGAACGTCACAATGCGCTTCACCGAGAACCTACGCTAGGCACCATCGTGTGTGATTTCGAAATAAAGCTAGTGAATGCGATGAGTGATTTTCCCAGATCCAATCTGGGCCGTTGCTTCTTCCATTTTAATTATCCGAGGTCGGGCACAGAGTGCCACTCCGCCAATCCCAGCTCTTTGGAACCAAGTAGAGGTAGCTCGAAAGGTGGATTTGCGCGAACGACGCCACAGACGGGTGGCATCACCGCGAACGACGCCACAGACGGGTGGCATCACCGCGAACGACGCCACAGACGGACGGCATCACCGCGAACGACGCCACAGAAGGATGGCATCACCGCGAACGACGCCCCAGACGGACGGCATCACCGCGAACGACGCCACAGAAGGATGGCATCACCGCGCGAACGACGCCACAGAAGGATGGCATCACCGCGAACGACGCCCCAGACGGACGGCATCACCGCGAACGACGCCACAGAAGGATGGCATCACCGCGAACGACGCCACAGAAGGATGGCATCACCACGAACGACGCCACAGACGGGTGGCATCACCGCACAGACATCCAACGCTACAGGCGAAGAGACGCCCAGCCGATACGGCATGTGCCGCCACATTCTGTAATCAACGCGTCACTGTACGTCCGGTGTGAGTGGATCGACAGACCTGGCACAGTATCAGCTCTGAGAAACGCCAACGCGCGAACATGTTGCCACACAGGCGCTTCCATTGGCCACCGTCATAGCTGCACGGAGTTGCCTCACTCCACGTAAACCCCAGACCATAGACCTTCCATTGGCTACCTCATAGCTGCACGGAGTTGCTTCACTTCACATGGACTGGCGAATAAACGTCACAATGCACAGTCCTGTTGTGTGTTATTGTGCACGCGGAGTGTAGGCTTACTCGATAGTAGTATGTACCAGCATGCGCAGTTTTGTCTAGCAGTCTTGACGCTGACAGTTGGTATGGTACAAGCACAAGCGACTATTGATTGAATTAATTGGTTTGTGAGACAAAGTATGTATGAGATATAAGACTATCAGACACTGGGGACGAAAGTCAATAGCGTGCGATATCAGATCAAGAAGACATTTTGGAATCAATGCAAAGAAGCAGACACCGTGTGGCAATGGTCCCTGAAAAGTGCACAGAAAAGCTTTCCTGGTCACTCCATCCGATCGGCTGACTGTGTGATTTCGAGGGGCTTTCGGACGCAAAGTTGGTCATTTCGGACCCATCTGAAGCTTACGAGCACGAAGTAAGCAGACATCTTTACAACGCCGCTTCCTCATCGCCGATGCCACCCGCCACACATGGACGCCTCGCATACGGCAGTGGAAGACTCTTCCCTCCCCCGCTCCGGCCGAGACGCTCACCTGGACCGAGTGGTCGCTGTTGCTGACGATCTTGATGACCCGGCCGTCGCCCGAGCGGCGGCCCGTCTTGGCCTGGCTGTCGCCGGAGCCGGTGCCGGTGCCGGTGCCGGTGCCGGTGCCGGCGCCGCCGCTGCCCGACTTGCCGAAGCCGCGGCGCAGCACGGGCGACAGCGGCTTCACGCGGTAGCGCCGCTTCTCGCGTCGGCCCGTCGCGTCCTGCGCCTGCAGCTGCGTCCGGCTGTCCAGCATCTTCATGCCGTACGGCACTTTCTGCCGGGTCAGCATTCCGATTTTGATTCTGGTTCTGAGCTGTAGTTGCGATTAATTCGGGAATTTATGGAGTCTTATTCAGCACTTTCGGCATCAGTGAAATAGCTTATATCGCACATAGAAGGGAGTGTAGCGTCGCTTCCCTTTCCCGCATATAGAAGAGAGTGCTATGTTGCCTACATGATCTCAATTCGCACAAACGTTCCTTGCCTATTCATCTATTTTACTCATCTTTCACTTGGGAGAAACCAGGACAATGGGAGGCGAAGGCCAATCATCAGAATCCAGCACATTCACCATCAAAAGGGAAGGAGGCGATGTCCCCCCGCTATCTTACGGCAATATTACGGCATACGGCAATATTACGGCATACGACAATGCTTAAAACGGCATCCGGCTATGGGGGCAGCCGGTCCTGGTCGTAGTGGCTGTTGCACTTTCAGTTTTGTCACAAAATGATTTCATCAGCAAGTGGTCTTCCCATGAATAGCAGAATGCTAAGCTGCGTGCTCTATCCCCACATATGCGGGATTCAGAGGACTGCGTGTGGAGCTGTTTATGCAGCCCCAAGTTCTCTGCGTCTTATCTGTATGTTCAATTTTGACTGGCTGACGAAATATCCGCCCTATTTCTTGATTCAAACGAATACCCTTAGAAGCTGTGTATACACTGAAATGCGCTGCAAAATGTGATAACAACCACTAATGGAAGTCGAATATGAGTGGTAAAGGACGAGAACCTTCAGCTTCCTTACCCTCTCCAGACAATTGTTTATGCCGCATAGATACTCTTAAATTGCGGCTGAGACCCCCGCTGTGGCATTTGATCTCCTGATCCCGAAACTCAGACCTAATTATAGATTTCGGACTGTCTCTTCGATCGGATTTTTCACTTCATGACGTCAAGTATGCAGGAAAATGCACACGCTACGAAAGCTTGATCATCACAATGCGTTATAAACCATCAACACATCACCCGAGACACAAACGGCGAGCCACCACCCGCCAAATAAGCTGCCTGACTAAGAGGCCGGAGGTGTTCGCCCATACAACAGGTTCGAGGATTGTGAGTACGGTGATGCAGTACGGCCCGGGGATTGTGAGTACGGTGATGCAGTACGGTCCGAGGATTGTGAGTACGGTGATGCAGTACGGTCCGAGGATTGTGAGCACGGTGATGCAGTACGGTCCGAGGATTGTGAGTACGGTGATGCAGTACGGTCCGAGGATTGCGAGCACGGTGATGCAGTACGGTCCGAGGATTGTGAGTACGGTGATGCAGTACGGTCCGAGGATTGTGAGTACGGTTATGCAGTACGGTCCGAGGATTGTGAGTACGGTGATGCAGTACGGTCCGAGGATTGTGAGTATGGTGATGCAGTACGGTCCGAGGATTGTGAGTACGGTGATGCAGTACGGTCCGAGGATTGCGAGCACGGTGATGCAGTACGGTCCGAGGATTGTGAGTACGGTGATGCAGTGCGGTCCGAGGATTGTGAGTACGGTGATGCAGTGCGGTCCGAGGATTGTGAGTACGGTGATGCAGTACGGTCCGAGGATTGTGAGCACGGTGATGCAGTACGGTCCGAGGATTGTGAGTACGGTGATGCATAGTTAACAAACATCAACATGTATGCATGTGGAAGGGACCGCTCGCTATAGCAATAGCGTCAGCTACTTACCTATCAGTCGTCAGATGTTAGTGGACGTTAAATCCGCATTATTTACTGCATACACTCGCACAAACAATTAGCTGATATCATATTGTTCAGCTGTTTATTGCTGCACCCGTGGGTTTATTCATTGTCTTATTTATTGAGGTAGGAGCCAGTTTATATCATATAGTTCGGCTGTTATTGCTGCATCCGTGGGTTTATTCATCGTCTTATTTATTGAGGTAGGAGTCAGTTTAGCTGGTGCGATCGCTGGATGAAGGTGCATTTTAATGCGAAAGCCACCATGCCATTTGTATATCGATTGATTTGCAATTTTGTCTTCAAGATATCGGTTTCCGAGTTGGCTTTTCACCAACATTGGTGATTAAATCCAGTGATGTTCATGTATGAATTGTATAAAGCCGTGCACGAAGCTGGATGTGAATTGTAGCCTGTAGCCGATAATGCAATTAAAAGTCGCGTATGTGCTCCTTGTAATCATGCCCGTCCACACTTACTAAAGTCCTGGTAACTTGGAAAGCACAGATTGAGCATATACGGGACTCCTGGTTGGACATGAGTTCCACTGAAAGTAACTGGTTTCATTGCGAAAAAACGATAAAAATTGTATGCGATGGTTCGCAGTGAATCTTCAAATTCAGCTATACTACTCCCATTCCTAAAAAAACAAACGTAGGATGAAAGTGAAACGATCAACGTGAATCATAGGCGCATGGACGCATAGGCGCACGGGCCACCGGTGGACGGAGCTGTGCTTGTGTGCTCTCAAGCACAACAGATGCAATCGCCAGCCACGCATGCGGCATCATTCCTGGCCGGCGCGTTCACACATCTGCGCCGCTCCGCTGGCGCACAGAGGCCGACAGCGACGCGCCGAGGCGGGCGTGTCTGGGACGGCGGCCGACTCACAAACACGTCGGGCGGCGGCAGCAGCTCCTGCCGGCGCCGGCAGCACCTGCAGCGCGCCGTCCTGTACACGCCGCCGCTGTACAGCCGGTCGAACACGGACTCGGCGGGCCGCGGCGACAGCAGCACCCGGCGCACGGCCGGCGCCGACGCCGAGCGAGGCGCCCTGGCGCGCCGGCCGCCGGCCGAGCCGGGCGCCGACTCGGCGGCTGACTCTGGCGCCGACTCGGGCGCCGACGTGGGCGCCGACGTGGGCGCCGACTTGGGCGCCGACTCGGCCGCCGACTCGGGCGCCAACTCGGACGCCGACTCGGACGCCGACGTGGACGCCGACTCGGACGCCGACTCGATTGTCAACTGGAACGTCGATTGGGGCGCCGACTCGGGCGCCGAATCGGACGCCGAATCGGGCGCCGAATCGGGCGCCGAATCGGGCGCCGACTCGGGCGCCGACTTGGGCGCTGACTCGATTGTCAACTGGAACGCCGATTGAGGCGCCGACTCGGGCGCCGACTCGGGCGCCGAATCGGGCGCCGACTCGATCGTCAACTGGAACGCCGGCTTGGACGCCGACTCGGCGGCTGACTTGGCGAGCAACTTGATGGTTGACTCGACGGCTGACTCGCCAGGTGGCTTGGTGATGGACTCGGCCGCCCGGCGCACTGACACGTTCATCGAGCTGATTGACCTTTGGCACAGAGTTTGTACTTGGACCCAGCGCGGTCCAATACGTTTATGAATGTGGTGTTTGTGTGTGTGTGTGTGTGTGTGTGCGTGTGTGTGCGTGTAAAAATGTTCGTGTTCGGCGCCCGCAGTGTGGAAGTTAGTTAGTTGCCAATTCCTTAGGACACATGAACCGCTATGTTTATATAATAACACCTGTTCATATGTTAATCCCACAGATAAATGCTCAGTCTCCAGATGCATGCGGCTACATCACCTCATAGACAGTTGACAAGACAAAAAGGGAATGCGAGACAGAATGTTCTGGGATGAAAAACTTGCCAGGGGGCCGGGGTGATCGCAGTGCTTCTCATAAAAGGCACCCAGGACTTTGTAGTATGTAGTTGGATGGTTAATCACCACAACATCTCTGACACCGGTCACCTCGTATCAATAGCTAGCGTTAGAAAGACTCAGTGAAAGAGGGCGTAGGAAGTAGAAAACAGTGAAAGACAAGCAAAAATGCACAAAAAAGACACACTGTTCAAACATACCAACTACCGAACATGGCACATTAGAGCTATGTGTAGCATTCAAATGCAATACATTTTATTGAACAACGTAAATTATGAGGAAATTGAAGTCCGAAAGGAAGCAAAATAGTAGTCCAGTTTCAACGAGGTTCGAGTAGTCGTTTGGTTCCTGTTGTTTTTTTTATTTCATTGAGCACTGGATAGCGTGCTTTCAATAAATAGGAACGCAAATAATATAATCTCGTTGTTGCGGAACTGAAGCAAGATATGGAAACCTAGAGACTGTCCGGTATCAGGACGGAGAGGCAGTGGCGTGTGTAGAAACTGGTGCGCGTTTTTCCATGGTCCCGTACACGTGAATTGCACCATATACCTTCGAGTATTTGAGTCATCCCAATTATTTCCATAAAACAACACCCTTGCCAGTAGCTCATTTTCCAAATCCACACCTATGGCAGAATTAGTCTGGTTGGTCACATTCATCATGAGGCCCTCACCCACATCAAGGCTATATTTGTATACCAAAATACTGAGTTTGATTTTGCAAATTGCATGGCTGCCATTATATTGGTCATACAAGCTAGTCAAAAAAAATAAATATCATCATAAGGAAGACTTGTAATTATAACATGACTTAAGGGCCAATGGGTCGCTGTTTTTTTTCTGTGCAGCAAATGTAACATATCAAAACCATCATGCAATATTTCGTCACGTTTTCCACCACAAACACTTTCTTTTGTGTTGGGATGATCTAAAAAATGAAACTAGAAAGATCAATGTGTCTAGCTAAAGAACTTAGTGCACCGACATCATTCGTTCGTTACTTCACCTTCATTGTATCATACAATAACTATTTATTTCCAGAAGTATAATGAATGTCTTCTTCTTATCAAGTGCCTCCTATTCGCAATATTTGCCAGTGTTGGCTAAGTTATGAGCAGAGCATACAAGATAAAAACAAGAATAATAAAAGCATCAATACCTTTAAGCTTCCATCACCGTAAATAATTCCTGCCTTTCATCCCAGTACCCCTAACATCAGTAATATTTATGGATATCATGAGATGAATTGTCATGCTGAGTTGAGAAATGAATTATCGATGAAAAACAGAGGGTAGCATGGTGTGGCATAATTCTGCAAGCAGAACAGGCCCTCCCTAAACCTGTTCTCTCGAATAAAATAGCATCTTTAACCTTGAATGTTTTAACTTCGTGCTCCTGAACTATTTACCTACTGAATTAGCCACACTGTTCGCCAAATAGTAATATTTTCATCATTATCATTTGTCAATGTTGAATGGGAGCAGTACTCACGTTTGCAGGAATCTGCAAGTTGACGGGGCAATCGTCCTTGAACGAGATATTGTTTTTCGCCCCTGGTACGTAGGTGGGTAAGGAAGTACCCACCGACTTTCCGTGGCAGCAATGGATGCAATGCTGTTCTAAAAAGATATCCATCGGCAGTTGGGTTTGCGTTGTTTACCTCTGCTTCGTCGCTGTTGTAATTTTATGCAATGCCCTTGTGCAGTATGCATAAGCATCTGCCATTTCATTTATTCTCGCCGGTTAATGCTACATTATTCGATTATCATTTTAATGCCACATGCAGGGTTTTTTTTACATGGGTGCACATTTTCTGATGGGTAATTGAGCGTACTCATAATGCGCTGGATTGAATTGAAGTTTGATATGAGAGTAAACACGTGGTGTTGTTGCTATAAAAAATACGTCTGCGGAGGTCCACTAAAGCCCATGCCACCCTAATGGGCCAACACAGAAATGGGAATCAAAAAGATAGTCTTCATCCACACAATCATAACAGGGGGTCAACGGACCGCTCGACACCGCTAATCCGTCGCAACTGTCCATACATCGGTGAATTATTGCACGGTGCCACAAGTCGCAACACGATACACTCTGTGGCAACGCACATTTTATCTAATGAAATGAGAAAATGATATTGACCGTATTTGGTCAGTAGTTTTTATAGTATAAAACTGTAATGCTTTCGCTTGACAATACGCTTCTGCCGAAATGTCCC
Organism: Ashinkailepas kermadecensis; assembly: GCA_034440615.1. Lineage (NCBI taxonomy): Eukaryota > Metazoa > Arthropoda > Thecostraca > Neolepadidae > Ashinkailepas > Ashinkailepas kermadecensis. The sequence continues at coordinate 162,433 of JAOTOM010004329.1, read as the reverse complement.
GCCCCTTTTACAAAGCACAGCGTTCGGCATGAACATTGCCACGAATTTCAATAGGGGTGACAAGAGAGTTCTTCTGTCGATTGGTTCCATGCAACGCTATGGGCGTAAATTTAAATTCCACGACGTTTGGGAGTGTGCCTCCCCGTTCACCGACTTAGTGACCAGCATCGGGGGGCGCGGGGGGGAAGTTGTTCCGGGCCTGTGACTTAGCCAAGGCGATACTCGGGAGCACTTTGCGTGCATCTCAAGCCAAAATGGACAATATTTGCCACGGCTTTACGCAGGAAATTTTAATTGTACATGAGAAAATTTGATACCATGCAAGTGCCTGAAGAGTTCTACACACGAATCCAGATCGTTTTTACTTGTATCACACCGAAAAAGTATGTTTCCTTGCCGGTAAATGAGGACACTACACAAAACCGGCCGGCCGACTCCCGAAGGGCGGGGCCTAAGTCGTTGCCATGACGACCGGCTGGCCCTCAAGGCCAGTCTTGCGTCGAGCTTCGGCAGAAAAGGAAGCTGCTGTGAAATGAAATTGAACGTTCTTTCTCATTCTTTGTACTCTTTTTCATGTCATCCTTTGCTTTCTCGTGTCAGCTGAATACAGGAGAAAGTAAAGCATGCCATAGTACCATATGCTCTTTTCTAATGAAAATGTATCGAAAATTAAGAAAAATAAAGAACGTGTAGTTTATGCAGCGGTTGCGGCACTTTATCGCCAATTGCCAGGAATCTGCTAGATTTGGAATATTCTACTATAGGATTCTATAATCTGCCAGATGTCCACCACATTCTAGTAGAATATCGCATATTCTGGCTGTGACGTCACCAAGGCACAGTATATACTAGATCTGAGAATATACTAAACTTGGGTGTACCCGTTCTTTAATATACTCTGACCAGCATAGCGTTCAGTTTCGAAAATTGCATGGATAATCTGAACGTGCTCTTCGCGTTCACTGTACTCCGCATTTGGAAACAGATGATTCTCGTTTGGGAACAAAAAATATTCCAAATCAATACAAGTACGTTTTCGCCAAACATACTGGAATGTCGCGAAATAAGATCGCCAACTCAACGCCACAAGTTCGGGACCGATGCTCGAAGACCTTGAGAAATGTCCCAAGGTGTGGTAGCCCTGTCTGCGACGGCCGATTACCCAGCCTCGGGAAACACAGGTCGCGTGACCTGACGCGACGCGCGTGACGTGACTGGCCATCTGGCCGGCAGGTGGCCAGACCGACAGCCAGCTGCGCGGAGTGCCGTCGCAAACATTCCCTTTGAAGAACAAAGGTGCGTCGTCCAAAAAGAACATGGTGGTGATTCTTTAAAAAGCCGGTGTAAGGCGCCTGCAGGCGCGTCGGGCAAGCGAGGACAAGCATTGGCGGTGCAGCGAAGTCGCATCTCCGTGTATATCGGTCACAGGCAGACTGCCCTCAATGTTCATGCTACCACGCGCCTTGGAGCATTACGCAGAGGCAAAGTGATTTCGGTCGAGATGCATTCACCAAATTGCATTGATAAACGCCGAAATAAATGCACCATCCTACCCTATCACCTTCAGGACACCCGGCGGGGTATGCCCTAGATTTCCCGGACCTGGGGCTGGCAGGCAGCGCGAGGGCGGAACTTTTCAGTTGTTATTATGTACTTCTCCCCTGATGGCATCGCACACATGACCAGCGAGGATGGTCAACAGACAGGGAGGGGAGAGACGGTACAGGTGGGGTGGCGGCGAGGGGGTTGCTGACACGTGCGCACCTGAGTGGCCAGCAGGGGTAGTCAGCAGACAGGGAGGGGAGAGACGGTTCATGTGGGGTGGCGACCTACACATGCGCACCTGAGTGACCAGCAAGGGTAGTCAGCAGACAGGGAGGGGAGAGACGGTACAGGTGGGGTGACGACGAGGGGGTTGCTGACACGTGCGCACCTGAGTGGCCAGCAGGGGTAGTCAGCAGACAGGGAGGGGAGATACGGTATAGGTGAGGTTACGGCGAAGAAATACCGGCACATGCGCACCTGAGTGACCAGCAAGATTGCTCAGTCGTATGAAACCGGCTGTGCTGTCTACCATGGGTTTTTTAGTGACGTAGAAATGCACTTCTTCTCGAAGATGACGTTGGTGAGTCCCACATTGAATGTATTGAAAAGTAGCGTGGACAAATTGTTTTGATCCAGTGAACGTATTTTGAATTATAAGATGTGCTGTGGGAAATTGGATGTCTGAAGTGAGGTTGTTATAAGTGAGTCATGAGTGTGTTGATGGAACTCAAGCGCGTGCTACGATCACGCATGTGGCGTGCGATCGCGCGTGTTACGCGATATCTATCAAGACCGGGTGGGCAGAGCTAAAGCTGCTGGGGTTGACAGTTTCTTTGGAACTTGGGATATAGTACTTAATGTGATGCTTCGTTGTCATTTTTCTAGTTTTATGCTATCTTCCCCTTACAGGCCCCCGATGGGCCCCTGTGACTCTTATGGGGCTTTAACAATGTGATGGAGCCTGAACAATTTTAACAACCTTATGACTTTTAGATGAATTTGAGCTTGAGCATGATAAATTACCTGCTTCATGGAAGACTGAGTTCTATAAGCGATTGTCACATATTGTAGCTTAGATTCTTATAAATGCACATGATATTTGTAGACCAATTTTTGTGCTCAAAATATATTATTTGGCATGCTTCGTATCAACACGACAGTGTCAAATATGCCAGTGATAATTCCAGTCCAAGTGGCGCCTGAGCAATGCTGCAAATGCCGAAGAGGTTCCATATGGACTGGGGATCGGAATGGGAACGTTAAAGAGCTTTGAAATAAATCACCGCATTGCGAGCATGCTACATAAACGACATAAAAACCTTGGGGGACAGTGTTGGGTACTCTACTGAAAACAGTTAAGGGTCCAGAGTCAGTTTCGCTGGAGCATATGGTGAGCAACATTTGATGGATGCAACGAGTGAAGTGAGTCTATTTTAGCCTAAAATTGTCATTGATATACCCACAGTAAGTCCCTGCGGCGAAAGGTGCAATTTTGAAGTGATGAAACTGTTCACTACACGCTGATCATGGTGACATGCTAACCCGCGAAGTGTAAGGGAGGTCACTTTGACCCCTCCATGCTTTCCGGACTTCCGGAATGCTTTCCGGAATAGCCAGAAACTAGGAGCTGAGGAGGTGGGAGTGGGGCATTCGGAGGAAACATTCGTTCAGCGACGGGTGGAGCGCAGCCGAGCCTTCCTGCAGGGAGGCTTTCCCCCGCTTTTCCATGGATGAGGTGCGACCCATGCGCAATTGCCCACTCCCCCCCCCTACACTGTATCGACCCCAGCAGAAAACAAAGCATAGGCAAATCAAGCAATTGTGCGCAGGCAAAATGCATAGAAAAACAGCACAACAAATGATGACAAATGTCAAGACGACCAAAAAACTGATCGCCGCGCGTGAACCTCAAGGCACCTCCGTATTGAAAACAACTAAAGCATGCTTAGCGTCCTTTAAGCGTCTGGTGGACTGTCCCAGCCTCTTGAAACTGAAAATCCCGACAATGCAGAAAGATAATATCGGGAACTAAAACGCATAAATGGGAATGGTACCATTATGAAACCAATTAATTAGTGAACGCACTAAACATATTGTGAACATATAACCTTCCTGTGGTAGCTTCGGGCAGGCTGACCGAGGCTAGGAGTGTTGTGACAAAAATTTCATTTTCTAAGCAAATGTAGTAATTTATATTTATCGACAATACACTAAGGTCACAAAAAATATTCCTTCAAGCAGGCAATGGTTTCATTTCCATTTTCAGGCATGGACAATATTAACGTATATGGGAGCTGCCAGGCATTGGCAATGCATTAAGTGGATATGTTTTTGTTTTCAAAATTGTCATGCATTGTAAAAGGGTTAAATCTAGAAAGAAATGGAACAACGACACCTACGTGATGGTAAAGCTTGACAAATAAGTCGCAAAAATCGGAAAGTTCACATTTGGGCCTTGGGGACACCACAAGCAAAAATACGGCGTGCTGGAATAGTGAAGTTCATTTTCGACCATGTGTTGCATTTTAATCAGTACATGTAATTCATAGACACGCAGAGTGCATTAGCGTGCGAGCATATGCATGTATGCACATATGCGTACATCTGTGTGCCTATATATACATATATATATATATATATATATATATATATATATATATATATATATATATATATATATATATATATATATATATATATATATATATATATATATATATATATATATATATTTACATATATATATTTACATATATATATGTACATATATATATATATATATATATATATATATATATATATATATATATATATATATATATATATATATATATATATATATACATATATATATATATATATATATATATATATATATATATATATATATATATATCATAGGCAATATGCATACGTTGCATACATCCAAATGTTCAGATATTTATCAGGGGATCAGAAATCCCCTGGCCCAGAAATCCAACTGGCAACATTTTCATGTATTAAAAATCCATTTCTTGAATTGAGTTGAACTCGACAGTGACACCCATTCTTTCTCCTATCTGCAGTGCATAGCACAGAGCTGAATTTTGTAACCCGGCTTTCCCGTAATATGTCTCGACACACCAAGCCTGGCTGAAAATTCTCCCCTTCCGCTATCGTCTTACCTCCCAACCCAGCACTAGTGGACACCCAACGAGCCGACCGGACCCCTTCGTCGCTACCGCTCAGCAGGTGCCGCTTTGTAGTCACCGCATCTAGTATTTATCATAAATGTATTCCCTTCCCCCAGTACCACAAGCTAACTTTTAATACTTAATGCTCCTAAACATTTCCGTTATCTGTGTGATTGAGAATGATTCTGCGTCTGCGGTGCGTTGATTGGATATTTCCAAGTGCCTAGTGGGATAATAAGATAATCAAATTATAGCTTATAAAATATGCCACGTTTAGAAATAGTTGATACGCCTAACCCTATACAAATCGAGAGGCATATTCTGAGCATTGCCATCAAACGAAAGCTAGTTGGCACTCTCTCGGTGGCATGTGTCCATAAGGCGAGACGAAGGGAAAGGCAAGAGTGAGCGAGGGATTCATTGGCGTCGATATTTCTTTTATTCCCGAGATCAACACCATATCTTAGCTATCATAAACCAGTGATTTAAAAACTGGGGTATAAGAAAAGTAGCATTGTAAACACATATAATTTATCGATGAGCAACCGGAGCGGCAATCCAATGAATACAAATCCGAAGATATTAATGACACACTCAAACGAGTTTCAATACCAAGAGCTGGAGGAATATCCTTCGTCATAAAGTCATATAGTGTTCAGACATAATACAAGCCACAGGGGCCCATCTGGATTAAGCCTGTAAAGGGAAGATAATGTCATTAAATTATAAAGTGTTCAGACATCATAAGAGTCACAAGGGCCCATCCGGGTTAAGTCTGTGAAGGGAAGATACCATAACCCTGGCAAAAGGACACTCATCACCCCAACCAACACCACATCCCTAATTCCAAAGAATCTACCTGACGTATCCAACCCTATTCACTTGATCCCGTGTAACACACGTGGCTCGAGTGCCCCATCAATAATTATCAACTCCACCCATGCCCGCCCAATGCGGCTTGTACAGTGCATATCCACTTAACACAAATCTCACCCCATCCACCACTACTCAGAACTCAAAAACAAGATTATCCGGCCAAAAAATGTATCCACATTATTTTTTAATACATTTCACACCAACACGTACAATTACTGTTGCACCCTCTCCACTTTCCTTCACTACTCCTAACATATCCCCAACATCATTCACAAGGGCGCCTGGGAAGCAAACTCGAGTCCTTCTAACCGAGATCCTACTACAAAATGAGCGATCAGTATACCTAACTCTCGAGTCCCCTATAGCTAAAACCTCCCCCCCTCTCTCTCTCTCTCTCTCTCTCTCTCTCTCTCTCTCTCTCTCTCTCTCTCTCTCTCTCTCTCTCTCTCTCTCTCTCTCTCTCTCTCTCTCTCTCTCTCTCTCTCTCTCTCTCTCTCTCTCTCTCTCTCTCTCTCTCTCTCTCTCCTCTCTCTCTCTCTCTCTCTCTCTCTCTCTCTCTCTCTCCCTCTCTCTCTCCCTCTCTCTCTTTCCCTTCGGCTACCTTATCACTCGCACCTCCATCCCGAGCAGCATTACTCTCCCTCTCTTGCAATACCTTAAACCTATTTTGCATTGCAAAACCTGTGTTCATTTTGCTTAAAGCTATTCTGGTGCTCCGACGTCTGGCCACTGTCCACTCTCTACTATCCTGGGTCTCACTATCACCGTCCCTAGCACTCCTGGAATCCTGCACCTGACTTGCTCGACTCTCCTCACTTATGATGGGCCCCGCCACCAAACACATCAGTCGCTCCACCTCCCTGGTCAACATCTCTACCTTTCTACTAAAGTCACCTCTTATACTTTCTACAGCCTCCTTCCGTGTTTTTTTATAGTAAATTGTTTGAGGTTTGTAAATTGTTGTTTTGTTTTTGTTCTTTTGCTATTCTTATTACTAAGTGTCAATTGTCCGCTTTTGGCGCGTAACGACACCGTAAATGCCACAATTCCAATGTTATCTAATGTAAAAAATATACACCACAAGACTAAATAAACTCGGATAAGAAAGAATTAGTATTCCGTAATTTAACTCCTAATACCTACATACAGGAAAGACAGAAACAAGCTATCCATATGCTAACAAAAACTTATATCAACTTAAGATCATCTTAAGTGGGAGACTATTTATCATAAATAGCTAGGGCCTAACTATTTATGATAAATAGTGGTCCACTCTTCTTTGTCCCCTCGATAGCCTCAACCGGTCCTCCCCCAGACCTTGTAGTAGGGCGAACTCCAGGGCTAAAAAAACCTTTCGGTGGTCGCCGACGAGATTCAATTATGAGAAATTGGTCGCCGATCAGGTACGGTCTCCCCCATTGGGGGAGGGGGCGGGGGGCGGCCTTCCATCGGGATTGGATAACATCAAATTTCCGAAACGTGCTTTTTCGTGATTGCCCCTTTTTGAAGATTTGTCTGCCTTCCAGGCTTTCATCGATTTTTTCCTCAGCAATAGGTGTCGCTTGGCGCTCTGAATAAATTTTGGCGCGCCAAAAGGAGCGTCCTCCTGCCAAGAGGAACTTCTAAATCCATCACCGTCGCATGCAGGGAAGAGACTGAGAGACTGTCTGTAAATAATTTGTTCATTGACTGTGCAGATGAACAAAGTCGCTCGGAGACAGTGGAGGATGAACAAAATTTGCTCGAAGATAGCTAAGGATGACACAATCTGGAGTTTGGCACATACAGATGAAAAATCCCAAGCAATATTTTGCAATCTGACATCAATTGCTCGCAATCTTCCACCGTGTATGATGAAATGTCGAGTCCCATATGAATACTTATAATTCCCATTAACTGTTATCTACATCATGTTGCACACAAAACAACGAACATTTATTCATTGCTGACAGGTACAGTACTTCTATACGTGGATGGTAGTAACCGAACCAACTAGGAGGCATAAGCCCCTTTGTTTAAGATCTTCTTAAGCACATTTCTCAGTTGGGTACATTTTGTGGAAGAAACATGAAAACGCGCTGATATGAATGATATCCTGTTCCAAATGAATGTCGGTGGTGCACTTCTAAATAGCGTCCTTCAGGAAAAATGATTTTTCTAGACAATGTAAGATTATGCACAACTGATATAACATTTTACACCATTGCTTATCAGTTTTAGCCGCGGCAGTGGTCGCCTCACAGCCGTGACAGCGGCCGCCTCACAGCCACAGCAGAGGCCACCTCACAGCCGTGACAGCGGCCGCCTCACAGCACCAGCAGAGGCCACCTCACAGCCACAGCAGAGGCCGCCTCACAGCCGTGACAGCGGCCGCCTCAGAGGTACGGCAGTGGCCGCCTCAAGTAGTCATCACAAGCATCACAAGTAGTCACTACTACTGCGCCATATCTCGAAAGACGTAAACTATGCTAAGCTCTAAAGATCCCTCGACGACTTGTGGTGGGAGATCACAGTTCCTTCCATCGCCTCCCCCCCCCCATGTTTGTGAGGATAAAATTGCTCAAGCGAGGGTTTCTTTGCAGCACTCTTTATGTGGTAGTCTGTGTGTGCCACGTCACGGGCCCACGTCAGGGGCGTTCCGCCGAACAATCAACTGATGTGAGACGTTTTGGTGGTCAGCACGTGGTTTGTGCCAAACATGGCTATATCTGTGCTTGCCATACTTTCAACCACGCCCTCGGCGAGATAAGCCACAGATGCACCACCAGTCCGAGACTTGCACTGCGAGCGCGGCAGTTTCTTCAGGACGTGGTAAGCGGCTCGTACGGACCCTGGCGGCACGGTGTTCGGAGTCAATCCGCTAATGTGCAGGCGAGACGCAGCTGCCAGTGCAGTGCCGACGACGCTCTAGGTCGGCGACTCCCGGATGGCGCGCAGGTCACTGACTATGCGGATGTCGTCAATCTTGTAGGATCACTTCTTGTTAGTGTTGTACTTTGGAGCAGCCTAGCGAATCCATGCTCATAGTTCGGTTCTTGCAGTGCGGAGTCAGTATCGACTTGAAGGCCGATATCCCCTTAGCTTGATAAAAGAGAAAAGGGTTCACACAAAACGCAATGCATGCGGGGACTTTAGTAATAGGCGATGGTGGGGTAACTGAGATCAACGCTAATAATGCGAATTTGAAGTGAAATATTTGGTTGGCCATAAGATATCAAGATATTGCGCCAACGACCCGAATCTTGCACCATGTTATTGTCCCACTCAGTTGAACATGGAAGAATATGCAATCGATGGTGATCAGAAAAGGGGTGTGTACATATACCACCAGATTAGTGACTGCCAGGGTTGGAAAAATATGATATTCCTGTTTTTGTGGCATCCAGAACATCATCCTCTTGAGGAAATCTTCCTCATTTTTTTCACTTCGAGGATCAATGGTGCTGTTAGACAATGAACTGCCCTGTGATGTGCTCAAGATTCACTGGAAAGTGTAGGCCGATATTCCGATGACATGTACTGGAATAACAATATCCTCTCCATATTCAATTACCCACAAACTTTCCTCTCCACATCCAGGATTACAAAACACAAATCCAACCGTGGTGACTGCTGAATGTACTCTGTCCAACCAGGATTGGAAAAAAATGTTCCTGTACTGGATGTGTGTCATCCTGAACATTATCCTCCATGAAAAATCATGGTCTTTTTGGCCAAAAGATTGGAGATGTTTGAAAAATGACTGCAAACTTCCTCCTGTTTTATAAACATGCCCAAGCTGACTGGACAAATACAAAAAGGAGTTTATGGTTCAAAAAGACAAAATTGCAACTTTGGAATGGAATGCCAAACATTGTGCTCTCGAAATGCAGCAGTAAAAACAAATTGAGCCATGTTCAACATTCCTTGCTTTGAAACTAAATAATTCCACCTGATTTTTGGCATACAGAACCAAACATAATGCATATGTACAACTATGTTACAGCTGACGACAGCTCTATTGAAGGGAAATGTATTATCCAAACTTTACTCGTTTTCAGTTTTTGCCATATATTGAACAAAGTTGAAAAATACATATTATTCGGGGCATATCTAGCCCCGAAAAAAATAATCTAGTTCCAGAAGAAGAAAAAATAATTGTGCATATCCAAGGATATTTGACAAAAAGGATGCTTGAACCAAGCATCATTTTTCTTCAAGCATAGCTCAACACATCTGTACATGTTCCATAATGCTTCTACAGTGCTCACAAATTCTGGCACAATTATGATAATTTCAAATCTGACATAACATGCATGTATTCATTTTGCACTTGATTGGGATGCCGAAGACAGATATCCTGGCCAGAGTAGAAAAAAACACCATCTATCCTAGATATATCCTATTCTAGATATATGGATGAAACCCATCCAAAGAAAAGTACCAGCATTGTGCTGCAATCTTCATGCATTGCATTGCAGCTTATTCTTTAACAAAACATTGGAGATGGCTCATCAAATTCTGGTATGGCAAGCTGGATGGCAAAGAAAAGCAAAGCAATAAGACCAATTATCAGCACCAGTTCTATTTTTGAATGTTCTTCCATATATCTTCACCTAAATCTTTTCCACTTGCCATCTTCAGAACTTCAGTAATTTGCAGGTTGGACTGCATGCAAGAAGTGCTAATCAGTAATCATATGTTTTCATCTGTAAAGCAGGTGTTAGGATAGGATATCTTAGGTTACGACTTTTAATTTAATTAACTAAAAAGTACAATTTAATCTTCTTTCCACAAAAGGTGGTAAATGTATGACTTCAGGTATTTTTTAATTGTTGGACTTACTGTTCCAATGGTTTATGAAATGGTTAACATGATGTGGCCACTCATTTCTTTTTCACAAAATGATTACCTTTTCAGTTGACCGGCAAAAGAAAACCTAAAATGTGACTTTGATGAGTTGAATAATGATGATATTTTAAAAAACCAAATTGTATTAAATTGCACTTTTGTGTACATTTTTAATTCTTGGAATATATTTTTCCAATGCAATATTTATGTAGGTGGATAGCATTGTGTGACCACTCATTTCCTCTGCAAATGCATATTTTTCAGTTGGCAGGCAAAATAACACCAAAAAACAGGCATGGGCGCTAAATGACCAAACCTGGTCGATGCGCCCTAAAACTCAAATAACTAACCAACCAATCAAAAAACGGGCTTGGAGTTTGATAACATAGCATACAAATAATGTTCAAGAGAAATAGAAAATGTAGCACAACCTAACCTAAACTTGCATGCAGGAAAATAAATGTCTTTAAAAATGGGAAATTTTCAATTTTCTTCTGAAGCATTTTCAAACAAAATAAACTTACATCGCAGAGCCTAGTTAACTAGGATAACAGATTAAATTTAATCTGTTTTGAGGAAAAGAGCACTTTTTTGTTGAAACCAAATCTTTTAAAAAATTGGGAAGTTTTTCCAACTGAAAAGAAAAGCCTAGCCTAGCCTAACCTAACCAAACCTAACCCCATTTTTGCTTCATGGGGTAAAATGTGTGTACACCTTGTCTCCTGGATACCTTAAAGTGCAATAATACACAAAATTGTGAGATCATGTTTCTGAACATGATTAAGACAATCGGACCATTCATTCCTGTTCAAAATGCAACTAAATTATTTTTTGCTCTTTATTTGTATGACAGAACTTTGGTTTCTCTTATCCCGAAGAAAGAACGTTTAGCTATGCTATATTCTTTTAAGAAAGAAAATGCCTAGGTTAGAATGCTAAGCCTGGAATGACACATCAGGTCTAAAGCATTAAACAAAATTCACGTTATCTGGGTTACATTAGGCATTATTTGACATTTTACATTATTCTTAATTATATTACCCCACTCAAATCCCAATATTTTTGTATTATTTTGCATACGAACTGGAAAGTACCTATGCACTTGTGCTGGTAATAAGTGACTAGGTAGGCCACATCCCACATCTTCTTAATCATATAAAGTAAGATGTTTTTACAATATTTATGTCTTGAAATGCATATGTTCAGTAAAATAGTTACAAGCCTACCAACATTTGCACTCTGGACACTGCTCCACATGGCCATATCCTTGTACCTAGGAATGTACCTACTTAGGTACCTATCCATCTAAGTAAATACCTAGGTACCTACCTACACAGGAGCATCAACATACCTTTCTGCATTATTGTTATCCAATTTGACGGGTTTGGGACATCCGACCTCCAGGAGCAAACTGGCTCCCGGAAAATATTTGAAATGCTCATGATCCTCATGTTTGTTCTTGGTGTGCTTGTGGATGTTCTGCTCGGCACCTGAACACGAACATCCTTTGTGGTCACACAACGCTTCCCCTTATTATTATTTTCCGGCTTGCAGCCTTCTCCTGTCATTCTCTTAACCTTTTGCTGGCTTTCATTTTTACAAATAGTCCACGCCTGGATATCTAACTAGGCACTTATCTCGGAAGTGACAATATTAATTAAGGCAGCTAAGCAATCAATTCACAAAAACACGACGTTAATTCACCACCACGGTTGGACACAACTACCCATAACCCAATTTTCGAACGAAAGACTGAACAAGTCACCAAGAGTTGCCTGATTTCCAATTCCATATTTATAACTAGATTTCTAGGCGACGACCACGACAACCATTTGGTCTCCGTCTCGTCGGCGCTTTTGGCGACCACGGGCCATTGGTTTAGCATTGTGGTTGTCGGGAAAGCGCCGTCCTGTGCCGACGGGAGGTTCTAGTATAAACATGGTAAGCAAGAGGGACGGGATATTTGGTAGAATTCGCGGTACGGTCCTAGTATACTTTTCATCTGGAAAACGATCAGTGTTGCTAAATACAACTTACTGATATATCGACGAATTATGTCCTTTATGGCTAAAATCTTGACGGACGTAGCAAAACAAAATTCTGGTTTTGGTCGCCACTGAGGCCCGGTGAGCCAGCATGTGGTTGCCGACACTATCGCTAGGACGACGCTTTTTTAACCCTGGCGAACTCCTCCGTCTGATGTGTCACAGACGTGATAAAGAAGAAATTAAATGCTTCTTTCAATCGATTTGACTCTCTTTCAAGTTGAAGACCTTGTGCTTCCGGCTTAATTTCACATTCATTCCCGACACGGAATGCTTCCACGAGGCCGGAAATTTATATTAAAGCCGGAAGTTATTTGCGATGCTGTCAGCGCCAACAGCAGCACTAACGATGTTAATATGATGTAGATACTATACGCCTGGACAAAAATAATCAGCGCTTCGACCAATAGCACATCCTAAGTTCCAAAGAAACTATCCATCAACATCCACGCACCTACCAATACCTATCTATCCCAATTCACTCGGTCCAGACCAACACACGCGCAAATACTTAAATACGAACACCTAATGGCACCAAATTTCCCAAGTGAACCAGACAACCACCACACAACAACCACAACCACAGCCACAACCACAACAACGTGCCGAAGTCGAAACTCACATGCCGCTCCGGGGCGGCGCAGGGGGCCAAGTGGGGCCCGCCCGTGCCGAGGTGTCCTGCCCAAATCACCGTCGGCACCGCACTGAGTCGACAACTGGTAAGTCGGCGCACTTGTCCATTGTGCCCCCCCTGCCTGGCCCGAGGCCGAGCTTAACGAGGTATTTGCTCGGCGGCGTTGTCGGCCGTCGCATGGCCTGCGGCACGACATAATGGCCGCTTACGGGCACCGCTGCCGACGGGTCGTGTCGACCCGACCAGCTACCAGATCAGCAGAAACGCCCACACCGGCGTACTAGGCGGAAACGCCGCGACTTACGGGTCTCACTGTTGACAGATCGTCTTGACCCGGTCCGCTGCCGGATCAGCAGAAACGCCCACACCGGTGAGCTGGGCGGAAACATCGCGGCTTGCCACCGACAGATCGTGTTGACCCGGCCCGCTGCCAGACCAGCAGAAAAGCCCACACCGGTGTGCTAGGCGGAAACACCGTGGCGGTACACGTATCCGCTATGCTGCTGTATGAAAGGGCTCCTCCTGGACCGTGATTCGTGCAGTTCCAAACCTCGCTCGCGACAAATTCCCGAATATAAAGCTGCCGATTATCACCCCTATTGCCATGGCTTTCAAGCAAGTAAAACGGCGACGGCTTCACACACGACGACCACAGTTCCAACGACCGACGGTCTGCCCTCTCAGACACAGACCCGTGCCCCTCTACAGTTCGTGCCACGGACAAAGTCTCGCTCGGCACCGCTACTGCCAGCCGTCCAACCGGACGCTCGTCACGTGACCTACGTGTGACTCCCTCTGCCGTATCCAGCCGCGGGCTCCGCTCGTCACGTGACCTCGGTCTGACTCCCTCCCTCTCCCTCTCCCTCCCCTCTCCCTCTCCCTCTCCCTCTCCCTCTCCCTCTCCCTCTCCCTCTCCCTCTCCCTCTCCCTCTCCCTCTCCCTCTCCCTCTCCCTCTCCCTCTCCCTCTCCCTCTCCCTCCCTCTCCCTCTCCCTCTCCCCTCTCCCTCTCCCTCTCCCTCTCCCTCGCCTCTCCCTCTCTCGCTCTCCTCTCCCTCTCTCGCTCTCGCTCTCGCTCTCGCTCTCGCTCTCGCTCTCGCTCTCTCTCTCTCTCTCTCTCTCTCTCTCTCTCTCTCTCTCTCTCTCTCTCTCTCTCTCTCTCTCTCTCTCTCTCTCTCTGCCGTGACACTGTACTGACCATTCTGTGCTCCACGCTATCGATTGAATGTCTAAAGATTATGAAAGAGGCAAAATGTCTGCGATACCGACGGCTGATCTCGTCAGGCCTTTGACACGAGTGGATCACGGGCGCTTCGTGGGGAGCTTCGGTGATATGGAATTAATCCAGACCGACTTGGGAGTTCCTTGACCGACCGAAAACAAAAGTAAACGGGAGGAAGGGATGACAGACACGCTACGGACTCATTTTGATGTGCGCGCGGCTCCGCAGCTTGAGCGATCTCCTCCAGCCTCTTCACGAACTAGCTGCACTGTCGACTACCGGCCACCTCATACGCTGACGACACCCAGCTGCTGGAACTCCCTCCCCGACCCACAAAAAGCCCAGGCCTGTTAACGTATCAAATTGAAACATGCCTGGACTCACTTCAGCTTCGGTTCGTGCCCAGGATATACAGCGGCAAAATGTGTTCGGTTGCTGGGTGTCGCCATCGATTCATGCATGTCTCGGCAGGGTCGCATAGGTCAAGTCATAAAATGCAATTGTCTTTTGCTTTCACTGTATCACTTCAGGCATTGCTTTACTCGGGACATGCTTAAGCGTCTTGGTCAAACGCATGAGCATCTTCAATCTTGCATGCTTCATGTCATTGTCGTGTGGGATGTGCCTGACGAAAATCATGACAACCGAGCTAAAAATTGATTAATTTAGTGTAGGAATGTCAACGAGTGCAAAGCGTCACTCGATCGGTGCTGCACTCGGGTCCCTGGGATGGAGCCGCCTAGCCGCTCGATATGGCAACGAGACCCCACGAGGGGCCCTGCACTACGATACAGGCGAGTTGCGTGACACGCTCGTTCCTCGCGCAGGGGCGCCTCGCCGCTCAATTAACACTTCCCAGAAAATGGCGCCGGACCAGCCGGTGTGTCGCTACAACGTACCCACGCATGTCGGTAACCACGCAGCGTGCTGTCCGCCACCGGGTGGACTCCGGGTGGAGTGGACAAATTACACCCACCTCTGTCACCGAAACGAAACGCCATTGGGCTCCTTCAGAGCGTCGCTGAGGTCATTGTGGCGGCGAGTGTTTCGACGTACCGAGAGTTGTGCTGAAACATGACCTGAGCCGTATATTTTTGTTCATGCATTTTTAATTGCTTTTGCCATTCTGATTTCCGAATCGATGTGTTTGTTGCTCCTTACATTCATGTAATGTTTGTAAAGTGTGCATGCAATACTTTGTCCCATAAAATGTTGAACTGCAATCTACCGTGCTAAAATGTCGATGATGCTAGGCCTGAAAAGCCATAAATTGCATGCATGATCTTAAGGAGCAATGCAACACACTCGGGTGTGACGTCACACCGCCAGTGACGTCACACTGCCAGTGACGTCACACCCGAGTCGTCGTCGACGGCGGCTTGCACGTGTCACGTGTCAGAGATCACACGACCACACTGGTCACCGAGCACATCGACGGCTTCTGCCGAGCCATAGTTAACAGGCGGAACCGCCACACAGCACATGCAACGAGTGCAGCATCCGGTTGGTCGGCGCTTTCCAAAATATTTATCTCGCACAGAGAACAATAGTGAATGAAGGAAGGAACCAGTTTTGTTGCCAGGTTGCTTTGGTCATACGATGCGTTCTCCAGATCAGTTGAAATGAAAGCGTGCCACGGCCATCACTCCTCTCGAGAGCGTGTCAGACGGCTAAACGTACGCCTTCAGGTACCCAACAGTGCAGTCGCCCACTAACACTACTTTTGGGCTGGCCAGTTAGCAATAAATGCATGAGCTATTGCCATGCTTTCAAGAGAAAAAAAATTAGTTGTTCTTATTCGACAAGGATAATCATGCGCCGGAGAGTATTCAGTACTTATTGATATGCGGTCACGCGTGTGACTGGGCTCCGTCGTCTCCAAAAACAAAAAGGAAGAATTTCAAAACGAAACTTGGGCCTTGGTCGCATGCTCACTTCTCCTATTTTGGTATTCATTTCTATCGGTGGTTTGTGCTGGATCACTTGTCCAGCTTTACTCAGCTGTGCTGCAGCTGCACCTGAGCACCTGGGCTGTGTACTTCCATCATCCATGCCGACAGAACATCCATGGTGAAAGACCTTAGTAAATACCGGATGTGATAAAAGCATAGTGTTTGTCTAAACATCCATGGTGAAAGACCTCAGTAAACACCCAGCCGTATGTGATAGCGGCATAGTGTTTATCCAAGCATTCATGGTGAAAGACCTTAGTAAACACCCGGCCGTGTGTGGTAGCGTCATAGTGTTCGACTAAATTAAGAGGTCAGAGCTGGCAACGGAGCACGCTACTCATAGCCGGGACCAACATGCACATCGAAAAGTAAATATACATTGCTTGGTCTTATCTATGAATATCGCTACTCATTTTTCTAACTATACACATGGAAATTCTGAAAATGGCATTGTCCAGCTAGAAAAGCTGATCAATAATGCTCATTCCTTTTAAAGTATGCACATGACGTCATGCCTGTCTATGTCTAGGTGTAAGTGTATATATATATATGTATGTGTATCTATGTCTAGGTGTAGGTGTATACATGTGTAGGTATATCTATGTTTAGGCACAGGTGTATGTAGGTGTATGTGTATCTATGTCTAGGCGTGGGTTTATGTAGGTGTAGGTATATTTATGCATGGGCATCTCAGTGTATGCCTTTGCCTTGCCTGTACAATAGTGGACTCATCTTTAAGTGGTCTGTGGAAGAGTGCACGCACCTGGAAGTGGCGAGTGGAAGAACACACGTAGCTGGTACCATCTACAACAGAAGACGTGTACTTGATTCTGGTGCCGTCCATGCTGAATATATACCGCACTCCGTTCGGTAGATCTGCACCACAGAGATTGGGGGTTCAGTCGCCAGCAGTACACAGCTCATAGCGGTACGATGGCTACACCAGCAGCGCATAGCCATGCCTCCGGTGATACAGGACACACACCAGCAGTACGCGGCCCACACTACGTACACGGTGCACGGCCACCATGCGGGACACATCAGCAGAACAAGGTCCACACCAGCGGTACACGGCCACTATGCGGTACACCAGCGGTACACGGTCACTATGCGGTACACCAGCGACATACGACCCACACCAGCGATACACGGCCCCCACCAGCGGTACACAGCCACTTTGCGGTACACCAACGGTACACGGCCACTATGCGGTATACCAGCGGTACACAGCCACTATGCGGTACACCAGCGGTACACGACTCAGAGCACTGCACGACTCAATGCTATGTATACATCATGGACGCAACCAGGATTTTTTTGTTTAACGGGGGCATCAGGAACCTACCTGTTTTCTTTCTTTACTGGAGATCCCCCGATGTCCGCATTAACATTGCGTCTGACGCTTAACTACCAGGCCATTCCTCCTCACTTATGCAACACCGATCCAATCTGCAGGTTACCTATGTCGGTACTGCTACAGGAGTGGCACGGCAACCACTCATGAATGGCCAGTTGATTTTCGCCGTATGGTTCGCTCGTGAGTAGCCGTAAATTCGCCGGTACCATCGATTGGTAGTCGTCATGGAAACGGCCTCATGTTTACTTAACGGGCTAATGGTCACGTGCGAGCCTCATTTTCCGTCCTTGGAGATGTCTCAAAGATTTAAACGATATTGGGTAACTCCAGTGGAACGCCAATGTCACCATAGAACATGCGCTTGTGGCACGCGATTACCTGTACGAAGGGAACACTTACAAGTGACACAGAAACTGAACGGGTAACATGACAAAAAGGCAAAGACGGCAATGTCAGAAAGATTGGCGCGAAACTTCATTGAGTGGTGTTGCTGATATGATGGGCATAGCAGCATGTGGAGGTTGCACGATGTCGATGGCCTCCACACTCCTCAGGAGCCTAAATTCTACGAAGCGACTTCCCCAGCACTTGTATCCAGCACTTATATACGGCGTATTATCTGCACACAACCATCTTAATCGCCATCCTTTGCAACTATAGTATGTAGTACAAGCCGCTACTGGAAGCTAGCTGTCGTCAAGGCAACGTGCTTGCGCAATAGCGTGCCGTTTCTAATTTTGGCGAATCCTCTGATTGCACCGAGATGCAATCAGGTTTTTGGCGGTAGCGGTTGCCGTGTTGGCGTTGAATATCTGCCATCTAATTTGTGTCTCTCGGTTTCGAAATCTATGCTTACAGTTATAACTTTGCGTTGGATTGATCTCCGATCTGGAGGGGGATGGGTCTTCGAGACAATGTTGTAGTTGGATTGGTCTCCGATCTGGCAGGAGTAGGTGTATGGTCATGGTCGCAAGAGCTATGTTTTCACGACACGCACCAACATATACATTCATATTAAATCTACGCAAAATAGTAGGTATATTGTTCTTAACGCTGGCGAATTATCACACATGTGATATGAGAAACGTCACCGCCTTGGCACAGTTGTTCCCAGCGCACATGTTTAGTGTGGGTGTGGGGCGCGTGGACTGCGACGTTTCCATTGTGCCGGAAAACGCTTTCGTCTCACACAATCCTCAGAAGAATCAACAAGAAGAAAACAAGCCATAGGCCACGGGACACGCAATGAGGTAGCCGCAAGGACCGTCATTGCCAGAATACACCCATGACATCACATGGCTTTCAAGATACCAGGAACATAAGCACCCAATTATCCAGCTTTGCACAGTAGAAACATTTCATGGAAAGGATCTACCCGATGCAACTTGCATGACCTCAATGTTTCGTGGTGATGGTGATAGCAGGCATCTTGTATCAAAGCAGTGCTATGTGATGCCGAAACACTATAAACCGAACCTACATACATGGGACGGCTACCTATTAGCGGTGCTTATTTAATCATGATATGCGATGATCAGGCAACACTAAGATAAGATTTTTACTTGGGTGAGGTCACTGTTGGTACCCAATCAATACAATGGATGGCTATATGCCCATAAACAGTAAACACAATACGTTCCATGACAAATAATCAGAGCACCCTCCCATTTTAGTACCATGGTATCTCGTATTTTGATGACAATATATTGATTGGGTTCTCCAGAGCCCAGAATTCATATCTGTGAGTCTTGCGTCAATCGAGAAATGGGTTAAGTAGATTGGGGCCATCGAACTTTTGAGGTTATGTCATACAGCATTGTGAAGTACATAAAATAAATGAGGTTTATATCAATTGAAAAAATCAGATATGGTTAAAATCGAAAACCAACAAATATTTTGAATATGTCATTTAGTCAAGTGCTTGTTTTCGAAGGTAAGTGCTGAATTTGGTTGGAAACTAATCACTACAAACAAAAAAATGTTGCAGAGTATCAGTTACCTAACATTTTTATAGAACCTATAACTTGTGATGACAAATATGATGGAAAGTCAGTTCCAGCACGTTTCTCGAGGCGGGGGTGCGAATTACCCAGAATGCATGCGCTGAGAGGGCGGGCGCTGGATGTCGGGTGCGCGCTTTTAGGACATCGGGTACTCCATTAACGCATAGGAGTGATGCCCCTATTACGCACTTTCCGAGCACATTTACAGGTGGTGTTCCTCCTCAAGTTAGGTTACTCGGGATCTAGGATTTTGCTAACGTGGGGTGTTGACCATTCGGCGGACCATTCGCGTCGGCATTGGCGTCATTCTCGTTCCTACTCTTGGAGGGAGCAGGAGAGTAGACATGGCCCCACGACCCCTCACATCCGTGGGGGATGACTTCCCCCTCCCCTCCCCTTCGAATCTGTTCCCATGCGTTTGGCATGACTCCCAGCGTCTTCGCCGACGCTGCACCCGACGCGAACGACGCGGCATCTTGCGGCGCCGGCGCTGCGTCCGAGATGAGATGAACAGAAGCAAGTCACAGGCAAAGAGAAAAGCTGTCAAAAGGAAAGCGAATGTAATAAAAGGAGCTTTTTCTAAAACGCGTCTGCATGAAAAGTACAGCAAAAATAAGAAGAAACGTACCGACAAAATGCGGAAAAAGACACCAAAATTGGGATAATTATTCAGAACTGAAACTAGCAGCCCTTTGACAGTCGAGGTTATGATGTACACTGAATGAAGTACGAGCGTTCGTGTGAAGACTGGATCCGGTGTGGTCCATGAATCGGGTGGACCTGTGTACCACGCACCGACGTGACCCCAAACTAGGTCAGCTTCGTATGCAATGTTTGTCGTGATTGAGCAATTACCGTAAAGCAACACGGGAGCCGTTTCTTTCAGATCAGGTAGCAAATCGGCAGTGCTCCACTACGCGATAGCGCACATTCTGTTTCCCCCATGGTTGCCAATAAAGATATCACTTTCGCCAACCTGCATTCCATTTCCTGCAAATGCTTATTGTGTGCGTATTTGAAGCAGTTGTGTGGGCGTAGTATGTGCAGGCTTGCTCCATGGACGCTCGGCACGAGTTCTTCTACATTTTTCCGCAGAAAAATCAAACAAAAAGCATCTCAACCGAAATAAGTGCTGCGTCGCGTGCACAATTCATAATGTTACCGATTGATGTCTGCCTTGCCCATGCACTATAAGCGGCTGGCTACCACAAATGATTTTCTGTTAGGTATGCATTATAGAAGCGTCTTACCCTAGGCATCGCACGAGCCTTCCCGGTCATTGCATCGCTTCGTATTGTGAATGTTGTATTTGTGTTAAGCAATCTGTATGTGTGGAGGTTTCGAAACTTATTGCATACTTCGTCGAACACCCAGTTTGCAACTGTTCCGCATCAGCTGAATGCATCCATTCTCTTTAGCCTCTAGCATCCTGGAAGCAGCACGACCGTAGCAGTCGAGGCGCCCTGAAGCCCAAATAACTAACTGACTAGCCTCCAGCAGCAATGCTATAGCTATAGCTGAAGCTATAGCTGGAAGGCTGTCAGCGATCCAGGCGGAGCAAAACGACCGAGGACTTCAGATTCTGACGTTATCGTCATCATTCGGTGTCGTTATCGTTATCGCCGTTCTTTAAGGCCGAGGCTTATTGGGCCGATGGGCTTATTTGGTGCTTCTGACAACCTTGAGACAACTAGACGAAAGGCCAGGAGGGAGTTTGGTGTTCGGGGCTCGAGTTGCCCTCATTTAGCAAAGGCAAACGCGTCACAGACGATGCGAAAGTCAAAGTGCGTTCGTTTTGCGAATCTGGCGATATCAGCAGGATGTGTTTAGATAGAGACGACTCGCCAGCTGTTCGAGATCTGGACGGAAAGATGTGCGCGTGCACAAACGTTTAATGCAGGGAGACCTCAGTGAGTTATATGTCACGTTCTAGGACGATGCAAGCAATCACAAAATTGGATTGTCAGCGTTTGCCTCCCTCCGTCCATAGCACTGTGTGTTAGCGGACAGTGGAGGCACATTGCTCAGACTCAGAGCAGGTTTTTTCAAATAGCTGAAAAATCCGTTTCGGGATGGTAAGCCGTCGGCCGTTGGGAATTTCTCTGAAAGCTGTTCATACATTTTGTCAAACCCAGTGCGACCAGCAAGGGTTCCATTGGCCCCAGTGTACAGTGCATCTCAGTGTACAGTTCAAGTCGCTCTTCGGGTCACAAAAGTGCCAGGCAATACAAATGCATCCTATTTTACGCTAAGGGCAGTGAACATTTTTATTCGTTACCAAAGTCTACCAGGTTTCTGACAGACTTCCAAATATGAACTATCAGGCAGGCTAATTTGAACATGAAGCCTTTGCAGGCCTAAGTTGACCTCATGACCTCATTAGTATAATACAGTTTAAAACATAGCGCATTTGTATGTTAGATTATGATCAACAACTCTAAGGGCAAGATTTTAACATCGAGAAAAAATATAGGGGGGAAATGTTTGAAAGCATGACCTTGAGAGAGGTCACGGAGTGAAGGGCTTATGCACTAATCCGACTTATTAAGCGGCATATTCAAAATCCTTTTTATTTTCGCATTTTCACGATATTCGATTTCATATTTTTCGTTTAACGTAACTCGGATTTATTTTCTATTCTTTGCAATGTTGCAAGACATGACGTCAAAAGTTCGATCAACCGTATCTCCTCATTCCTTGACCGGATCGACCTAAGACTCGCAGAAGTGGATTATGTGCACCGAACAACCGTGCGAAGTGATTTCTATCAAAATATGAGATACCATGGTGCTGCCACCTTGGTGGTTTGTCGTGGAACGCCCTAATATCTAGTGATGACATGTTTCGCACCACCGATACTTTCTCAAGAAGATCATCTGTTCCATACGCCAATGAGAGCAATTGCTGCTTCACACTGCTGAATAAAATAAAAATGTTTGTGAAAGACAGCAATGTATTGCCAAGGGTAAACATTATAACACCGTATCTAAATAATTGTTCATGAATGTTGGTGCATGCATGCCTCTTGCTAGTTTATTCTACCCTAGCATAACAGCAACTGATACTTGAGAGCTACATCTAATTCCGTAATCGAAGCAACCGATGTCACCATTGGATTACCGATAGTCGCTTGAAATCATGGTCGCAAGAACGTCCGAGAAAAGCGGAGGGCTGGGACCACGGTCAATTTCTGGATGGATTATCTTCATGCAACACCATAGTGTTAATGGTTAATGTTTCCAAAAAGAAGTTGAAATAGGGAGAAAGAGAGGGGGAGAGGGAGAAAGAGAGAGAGAGAGAGAGAGAGAGAGAGAGAGAGAGAGAGAGAGAGAGAGAGAGAGAGAGAGAGAGAGAGAGAGAGAGAGAGGAGGGAGAGAGAGGGAGAGAGAGAGGGATAGAGAGAGGGAGAGAGAGAGAGTGGGAGAGGGAGAGAGAGAGAGAGAAAGAGAGATATAGTGCAGATGCATTCAATCCCAATGGTGCTCTGGCAGTGAAACTGTGGAGTCGTGGAGTCAAAGAAACAATATCAAAATGGAAATCATGGCTACATGGAGAGCGTGGTAGAACGATGGTTTTCGGAGAATCTGCTTCAGCCCCATTTTGCGCTGGTCATCATTTCCTTTATTCTGGTAAGGTCAAATAGGTCGCATGTTCACACCTGAATTACAGTCCCAAAATGAAACTGAAACCGGTTTTCCTACCACCAGCTTTGGCTAAGCGTTCCAAGTAGCCGTGATCTTGACTTTATATGCCGTAGTCGCTAGCAGTAACATGTTATCAAAATGGATGTATTCAATCTTAGTTTTGCACTTTGCATGCTGCAATGCCCAGATCGTCCCTACTTCACTAACACTGCTGCTGTTTTTATGCATGACATGGCCTACAGCTATTTATTTTGTAGTTAATTTGATTACTCTGTAGGGACTCTGATGAGTATTGACGGGACCCTCAATTTATTCAGTTCTGACGGGATACTCATGTTATACATGACTACTGTGATTATTGCCCGCAGCTATGAAATGGACGAGCCATCTGAGAGAGATGGCAGGTGGCGCTGATTCGTCAGCCGACTACATCGCGCCAGGCAGACACCAGGCCACTCTGGCCGGGGCTCAACCAGCCTCCCATCAGCGGACGCACGCGCCGCTCCAAAACTCACCCAGTCTGTCGGAGACCTTGGTGCAGAGCGTCTCCAGCGATACGCACGCGCCGGTCCAGCACTCACCCAGTCTGTCGGAGACCTTAGTGCAGAGCGTCTCCAGCGATACGCACGCGCCAGTCCAACACTCACCCAGTCTGTCGGAGACCTTGGCGCAGAGCGTCTCCAGCGACACGTAGTCCTTGCCGGGCACGAGGCGCATCTGCAGCCCCTGGAACCAGGGGTCGCCGTTCCGGAAGAAGGTGATGCGCTGCGCGCGCCACCGGTGGCCGGCGTCGTCGTGCCGGCTGGCCACGCTGTCCCAGGTGGCGTCGCTCTCGTAGCCGACGCTCGAGTCATCCTTGGCGCGCGGCGCCGGCGACGGCCGGCCGTTCTGGCGCGGCGACTCCATCTGACTGTAGGGGCGCGGCCGGTCGCGCCGCTTCGCGCCGTCGACGCCGACGCCGGCGCCGGCCGGCCTCGCCTCGCGCGCGACCGCGTTCCGTGCCGACCCGTGCGCGTCGCTCCGCTTCGCCCTCGCGCCGGCGTCGTTCCGGCCCGGCCCGGCCGCCTCACGGTCGCCGCCGCCGTCGCCGTCGGCCGCGTCGCCGCGCGTCGGCTCGGCCGCGTCGCCGCGTGTCGGCTCGTCGTCGCCGAACAGGTCGGCCAGGTCCCGCCCGGCATCCGTGTCGGTGACGACGATGCGCGGCAGCGTCCATCGCGGCGCTCGCGGCGCGCGCTCGCGCCCGCTGTCGGCGTCGCCGCAGCCACTGGCCAGCATCGCTCGGCGGCGGCCGACCCGGTCGATGTGCGGGCCGCCCGCGTGGCGCGAGCACGACACGAGCGCACGGCTGCCGGCGCGTCCCGAGCCGGAACTGGCGTCTGCACAACTGCCGCGAGCGCTGTTGACTGCCGTCTCCACGGTCCCGCCGCCTAACATTGGCCAGCTGACGGCCATCGGCAGGTCGTGCACCGGCTGACCGCCCTCCCCCCCCCCACACACACCTTCAGCCCCCTGCCCCAGTCGGCTGCCTCTTCGTTCGCTTAGCGAACGAAGAGGGCCCCTGGCCATCCGAGAGGACACAATGCCATTGGAGGTGGCCGAGCCTCTATGAAGGATCCCTGGGTCCGTCAGAGGGGCCAAAGCAGATACGAACGGCCATGGATTGACGATGGGGCCTCGGGTCCAGTAGCGGACCCGAGGCCCCTTCCCCCGGAGGGCCGGAGGGGGCCCTCCAGGCGACCGCTTTGAGGGGGCCCCGCGGGACCCTCAAGCCGTCGGTGCACGGAGCCTTCAAGGGCCCTTTGGGCCAATGTGAAGGGCCCTGGACCGACTAATGGGGGCCTGGGCTGATGGAAAGGGTTCCGGGCCAATGAAGAGGAATCCGAGTCAACGGAGAGTACCCTTGGGAAGATGTTGAGGTCCGCCCTTGGCTGAGCTAACTCGAAGGGCTTCTAGATCGACGGAGGTGCCCTCGAATCGCTGGGAGGGCCTCCGGGCTGACGTAGAGGACCCTGGGCTGACGGTGGGTCCCAAGCTGAAGAAGGGGTCCTGACCTGATGGAGAGAGTCCAAGCGTTTGAAAAGGAGACTGCATTTTGCCGGAAAAGGCTCTGGGTCGTCAAAGAGGGCCCCCGACTCGACGGAGGGGACCTAGTTACTGGAGAGGACCTCGGGCTGTCAGAAAGAGCCCTTTGGCCGATGGATGGGGCCAAACCTTACCAGGGCTACTGGCCTGATGGAAGGGCTCCAAGTTGTTCAAAGAGGGCCTCGGCCTGACAGAGGAGGCCCTGGATCGCTAAGGAGGGTCCCTGCGCAGACGGACCGGGCCCATAGCCGCGGTAGGATCCTGGGCCGTCGGAGAGGGCCCGGAGCCGGTATGAAGGGCCCTGGGCTGATGGTACCGAAACCGCATAGGGGTCCCTTTACGTGACAGAGGAGGCCAGAACTCCTGACAGGGGACTCCGGACCGGACGGAGAGTGTCCTGAACCGTGAAAGAGGACCCCTGAGCCGACGGAGGGGGCCCAGAGTCGGATGTACAGGGCCACTAGGTTGGTTTTTGCTCATGCTGATGGAGAGTGGCTCAGAGTTGACGGCGGGTCTCGGGCCGATAAAGAGGCCCCCGAGCTACGGAGAGGATCCGGACCGAAGTGGAAGGTTCCCGGTGCGACGTAAAGTGATTCTGTTCCCATAGAGGGTCTACGGCTGTTAAAGAGCAGGGGCGTTTACAAGGGGTGAAAGGGCTCCCGACCCTTGGCGAATCCGATGGGGCCTTTTAGGTGACCGCCCGGAGGAGCAGGGATATAGCCGAGGAAAAATTAAAACGTATCTTACAGCTTTCGTGGAAAGGGTCTTTGAAACCTGAAGACGTCCAACTTAAAGGCTGACAATGGCCGTGAAGACAAGAGAGGGACCGTCAGAGAGCTAGAATACCAGCTTGATAGAACAGTCTCAGCTGGAATGGGCTCCGGACAGTTGAGGAATAAACATGTTGCCCGAGGGCCAGAGAATACTGGGGTCTTGGGGTGTGAAAGAGCCCTGAGGGATGAACAGGACCCCGAAAAGCTGAAGAGGACTAGTGAGGGATCACCTCAGAACTGAAATTCCCCAGAAATTGGAGCTAGTCAGGGCTATTGATGGCTGTGATGGACCCGTAAAAGCATGAGAGGGTCCTCAGGGATGCAGAGGATCTCTGAAAGTCAGAGAGGAGTGGATTGGGATTCTGCTGAGGTTGAAAGCGTCCCCTAATGGATGAACAAGGTCCCGTGAAAGGCTAAAAAATAATTACCTGTTGGTTGGCGATTACTGTGAGGAATATCGAGGGTCAGCCTCAGAGCTAGAAGGCTTTTGAAACCACAAGGGTTGTCGATAACTTGAAAGGGCCCCAAGAAACTTGAGAGGGCCCTCGAGGGCCAGCAGAGCCCCTGAGAGCCAAGGAGGGTCCCGAAAGCTAACGATGGTTGAGGAATAATGAGGGTCCGCGTCAGAGCTTGAAGCTAAAAAGGCTGCCAAGGACTGAAATGGTCCTAACATGTGGAGAGGGCCTACGACGATTGAAAATGATCGCTGAGCGCACGAGAGGATGACTGGGATGCCCAAGAGGCTTGGAAGTGGTCCCATATGAGAAGAACAGGGCGTCTTTAGATCTAAAGAGAGTCCCTAAGGGCTAGCGATGGCTATGAGGAATGCTGAGAACCAGCTTCAGAGCCAGACTCTCCTTGATAGCCTTCAAGGCTGTCGAGGACTGGGGAGACCCCTGAGAGTTAGAACGGACCGGACTGTGATGACCCTGGGGCTTGGGAGAAACACTGAGGGATGAACATAACCACCTAAGAGCTACGGAGAGTTCCGAGAGCTGGCGATGTTTGCTAGAAATTGTGAGGTTTGTCTCGGAGCTGCATGATCCCACTCAAAGCTAGACAGGTTTGTCGAGAACTGGGAATCGCACGTGTAAGGTGAGGAGGGCTACTAATGGATGAATGGATCCCCTGATAGTCGGAAAACTAGACTGGGATGTTCCTGAGCTTAGGGATGGGTACCTGAGAGTTTCGTGTCCACGTGAGAGCTAAGAGAGTTCTTGAGAACTGGCGATGGGTTCGAAGAATATTTAGGGACAGCCTCAGAGATAAGGTATCCTCGAAAGCCATAAATGCTGCTGAGGATTGGGAAGGCCAACCACCGCCACCTCAGCGGCAGCAGCCGCCCCTGTGGCCACGGCCGCCCAAACGGCCACAATTGTCCTGGCGGTGACGACCGCTCAAGCGGCCACAACTGTCTCAGTGGCCTGACCACAGCTGCTCCAGAAGTTACGGTCACTCCAGCATGGCGAGAAAGAAAATTAAGCGATAGCTGTGATGACGGTCGCTCCAAGGGTGCGTAACGAAGTCAACCTCGGCCACCTCTTTCCAAATTCATTTGAATCTTATGTATCCTGAGATCCTGGCTCCGAGTGGATCCCAGACATTCGGCCGGCACCTGCCGTCGCTAACATCGGCATTTGACGTCTCGAGCTGCGGCGGTCGCCCAATGCAATGCTTAGTCAGATCCGGTGCCGGCACGGCGACGGCCGATCGGCGGATGCTGTGCCACTATGGGATTGTGATCATGGGGGCAGGGAAGTGATTGCGCCATGTCACCATTGTACCATGTAGGGCGTGTCTGGTGTGCGACGACCGGACCCAACCTTCTCGGTGTGGTGCAATAGGTGACGCCGGCCAGTGACAGGCCAGGGCTTTGGCCGGGCCAGCCGGCCAAAGCCCTGGCCGGCTGGTCCCAATGGTCCCTCTCGCGCGCGCGGCTCGGTCCAGTCGCTACTGGACAGTCGAGGCAGTAAGATGTAACCGAACGGGTGAAGGTGGGCAGACGACGGACGGTGGATGGTTGTCCGTCACGTATGCCTGTAGAGACTTTGATGAACAGATTGCGAAATCTGTTGAAATTGTTGCTCAAGCGTTCACCGGATTGCTTAATTATCAGCCAGGTCAATAAAATGGCATTAACGACTGTTGGATTTGATAACTTGTCGGCTTTTGAGAATAAGTTAACATTGAGAACCAGTTATCGTACAAGCGAGACAAACCTTAGATTATCACTGCAAGGCAAACTGAGCTTGCCTACATGTGCCATTTGCTTCGCCTTGAACCGGAGTGACACCGGTTAAGCAAAAAGAAAGAAAAAATATTTTGCATGATGCTTGATATATATATATATATATATATATATATACATATACATATATATATACATATACATATATATATATATATATATATATATATATATAAGTATATTTGTATATATATATATACATCTAGATATTGTATGTATGTGTGTGTGTGTGTGTGTGTGTGGGAATATTGGGTCCTTTTGAAAATAAATTGAGCGAAATCCAAGGGGATTCGGAAAAGTGGGGACCAAGTAAGTAGGGGGACCTCTTCGGATATTCTCCCCTGGGACCAAATTCTGGCTAGCCACTGCTCGGATCATTAGAAATGGCAAGGGCCCTCGGCCTGCTGACGAGAGCCCCGGCACATAAAAAGGATCCTGAGCCAACAGCGATTTCCTCCTGAGTAGTCCCCATATCACTCAAAGGGGGCTCAGTCTGCCATGGACAACTTACAAATGTGTGCGCCCTCTTAGGATAGTAATGTGTACGCTCCTGTGCCTTAAAACCTTTCATATCGGCTCGGGCCCTCTCCGGCCAAAGGGGACCCATCGGTCAGCTCATTGACAATCTCCTTCGGCTCAAGGCCTTCTTTGTTGACTCAGAGGCCCTGTACTGGTCGGACCCTCGTCGTCAGCCCAGAGGCCCTTCCAACGACCCGGGGCCCACTCCATCGGCCTGGAGGCCCTTCACGTTGGCCCGGACCGGGGCCCCGGCGTCTGCCCGTGGAAGCCCTTCGTCGGAAGCCCTCTGCCCGTTGGAAGCCGTCGGGGACCCTCTTCAGTGCCGGGACCATCTTCATAAAGCCCGGGCCCCTGTCGCCGACCCAAGGTCCCTTCACAGCGACCCAGAGCCACCTCACGTCGTCTCAGGGGCTATTAAATTGTTAGCACAAGGCCATCACCGGTCGCCCGAATGCCCCTGGAGCGACAAATATATTGTGTGCCTCGCCACGGCCTATGCTAAAACGCGACTCGCTCAACGGCTCTCTTGGGCCCTTCGGGGCTCATGAGAGGGGTGAGGGACATGAGCCCATGGCCCCTGGATACGCCACTGCATGCATGTGCATTGCACACCTGCTGTGCGTGCGCATCAGCGTCGGCGCGGCGGTCATGACTGGACGGTGGCCGTGATGCGTCACGACGGTGGCCGTGACGCGTCACGCACCCGGTGCTGGTCCGGCCGTGTCGTGCGACGGTCGACGATCGACCCTCCTCGCCAGTCGGCGTGGTGTCGATACAGCCGTCCGGTCACGCCAGCACGCCGCCGGCCCTCCACCGCCGCCGGCGCCGCCGCCGCCGCGGCATCGAACAACACGCCGGCGCTCCGACTGAATCTGATACAGCCACCGCTAAGTGTGCCAAGACAGGTCGAAACGCAACACACCGGGACCGAATATAGCGCGGTGAAGCACAACACGGCCGAACCGCAGGCAACCGAGCGGCACTAAACACAACACACCAGGATCGAATGTGGTGAAGCACAACACTGCCGAACCGCAGGCAACCGAGCGGCACTAAACACAACACACCAGGACCGAATATAGCCGGTGAAGCACAACACGGCCGAACCGCAGGCAACCGAGCGGCACTGAACACAACACACCAGGACCGAATATATGGTGAAGCACAACACTGCCGAACCGCAGGCAACCGAGCGGCACTAAACACAACACACCAGGATCGAATGTGGTGAAGCACAACACTGCCGAACCGCAGGCAACCGAGCGGCACTAAACACAACACACCAGGATCGAATGTGGTGAAGCACAACACGGCCGAATGGCAGGCAACCAAGCGGCACTCAATGGGACGAGGTGAAATGAAGCGCCACACGACGCGTCTAATGCAGCACTGCGTGACGGAAGACACGGCCAAGCTGCAGAAACATTGCCGGACGACACACCACGCGCCAGGAACGCGAGACGGCATGACCGCGACACCGCGTGGCCCGGAGCAGTATTCGGGTCACACTCACTACGCATTACCGGTGTCGATTTAGTACACGACGGGGTCTTTCCCCCCTCCCCTTCCCGAACGCTGGCTCGGCGCACTAATGATGGCAATTCGGCAGGAGCGAAAGTCAACGGTGCTGCTTGATATGGCGTGTCCCGGGATGATGACATGGTTGATGAAAACTGGCATGAAAACCATATATAGCATGTTGTAATTAAGCTACAGTTACACCGATACTGTTGCGATAAGAATGGATTGGGTCGTTCTATTATGTGGTTTAGTATTACATGCAGCCCAGTCACAGCCTGCCCTGCCGTGTAACTGCCCCCCCCCTGAAATTTGAGGAGGCCCCTATCCGCAAATGCACAGCAAAAAAGGTGAGCAAGGAGGCCGACGGGACAGAAGATCATGCTGTCAATGAGGCCTCAAGACTGACGAGGCCCCCAGGAAATATAATCAGGTCTCTATAGGAGACGTAGAACAGAGATTGGGAGGAGGCACCCAGGACGAAAAGGAGGCCCCATGACGAAAAGGAGGCCCCCCAGGACGAAAAGGAGGCCACAGGACGAAAAGGAGGCCCAAAGACGTAGAACAGAGATTTGGATGAGGCCCCCAGGACGAAAAGGGGCCCCCAGGACGAAAAAAGGTCACGGCCCCCAGGACGAAAAGGAGGCCCCCAGGACGAAAAAGGATGCACCCAAGGACGAAAAGGGGGCCCCCAAGACGTAGAACAGAGATTGGGATGAGGTCCCAGGACGAAAAAGAGGCCCCCAGGACGAAAAAAGAGGCCCCCAAGGACGAGAAGGAGGCCCCTAAGACGTAGAACAGAGATTGGGAGTTGGCCCCCATGACGAAAAGGAGGCCCCCCAGGACGAAAAGGAGGCCCCAAAGGCCCCAGGACGAAAAGAAGGAAGCCCCAAGACGTAGAACAGAGATTGGGAGGAGGCCCCAGGACGAAAAGGGGGCCCCAGGACGAAAAGGAGGCCCCCCAGGACGAAAAGAAAAGAAGAGGCCCCAGTCCCCCAGGACGAAAAGGATGCACCCAAGGACGAAAAGGAGGCCCCCAAGACGTAGAACAGAGATTGTGATGAGGTCTCCAGGACGAAAAGGAGGCCCCAGGACGCAAAGGAAGCCCCCAAGACGTAGAACAGAGATTGGGAGGAGGCCCCCAGGACTAAAAGGAGGCCTCAGGATGAAAAGGAGACCACCAGAACGAAAAGGATGCACCCAAGGACGAAAAGGAGGCCCCTAAGACGTAGAACAGAGATTGGGAGGTAGCCCCCAGGACGAAAAGGAGGCCCCAGCACGAAAAGGAGGCCCTGAGGACGGAAAGGATGCCACCGAGACGGGCAAGAAGCCACCCAGGTTAGACGAAAAGGCTTCCGATGGGTGGCAGGATATTCTTAATTTGGAAAACGATGCCCCAAGACGGAAGAGGATGCCCCTGCAATATAAAATTAAGACATGATAGGGGAGATTTCTCCGGACGCAATAGGGGCCCCAAGACGGGTAAGAAGGTCTCCGCAGGAATGAGAGAAGGCCACCGAGACCAGCCAGATGAGGCCCATATTTTCGAAGAGGAGGACCCTAGAAGAGAAGATCTAGGACTAGGACGCAAAAGCACCCTGCTAAGAGGATAATGAGGCCACAAACACAGATAAGGAGGCCCCCATTACGTGAGAGGAGGTCCCTAATTTGAAAAAGGAGTCACCTAGGAGAGGGTAGGAGTCCCCAGAAATCAAGAGAGTGTCAAAAATGGCACGGAGGAAACCAGGATTGCAAAGGAGGCCCCAACACCGGAAAGGAGGCCCCAGAATATGAGAGGAGGCCGTAAGACGGAAAAGGAAGCCAGTGGATATGAGATGAGGTTTCGGAGACGCAAAAGCAGGCCCCAAACGGGTGAGGTTCCACCGAGATAGAAAAGGATGATCCAGAGACGTGGCAGGAGGCACCTAATTCGGAAGAGAACGACACAAGATTGGAAATGAGACCCAATGATGAACGAGGATGCCCCTAAAATAGGAGAGCAAGACCATTGGATAAGAGAGATAGCTCCCAGGCGGAAAAGAATGCTCGAAGACGGCTAAGAAGGTCCCCGGGAAATAACAAGGCCACTAAGATAGGAAAGGTTGCCAGTAATTTGGCAGAGGAGGCGCCTGGGAGTGAAGAGGAGTCCACCAGGAGATAAGAGACCACCCCTAAGATGGGTAAAGATCGAATCCACACGCAGATCAGGAGGCCCCCAAGACGTGAGAGGAGGCCCCTAATTTGAAAAAGAATGCCTCCAGAAGAGAAATGAGGCACCTGCCGGACTCGAGAGGAGTCCCTCAAGAAGGGGTAGGTCTCCAGGACCAAATGAGGCCCCGAAGACTGGAAAGAGTTCCCAGGAAATGAGAGGAGGCCCTTAAGATGGGAGTGATAGCAGGTATGGAAGGAGGTGGTGTTTCCAAAATTGAAGATCCCTCAAGACGGGTAAGGCTTTGCCAGGATAAAGGAGGAGGCCCACGAGGCGTGGCAGGAGGCCCCTAATTTGGCAGAGAATGCCCCTCGAAGATGAGAGGAAGCCCCATGACATGTTAAAGGGATCCCAGAATGCAAGAGGAGGCCCTCCAAGACGGGAGAGGAGGACCATTGAATATGGAGGAGGGTAGGACACACAAGGAGACGTCGAAAACCGGTAAAAAGGCTCTAGGAAATGAGACGGACCTTAAGACGCGACAGGAGGCCTATAATTTGCAAGAAGAAACCCCTAAGAAATAGTAGGAGTCGTGTCCGGGTACTTTAAAATCACGATATGGGCCCCAAAAGATCCGGCCGGGGCCCACGCAAATTACGCTGAGCCTGGGGTACCAAAAATTCAGGCCCGGACCACGAAAATCATGCCAGGGGCACGACAGGTCGTGCCGTGCCCCAACAGTCTCATTGGGACCAAAACAAATGACGCCGGAGCAACGAAAAACAATCCGGACCTGGATAATCACTCTGGGGGCATGACGCCAAAAGCCCCCACAACAATGACGCCAAAAAAAACCAAAACGCATTGGAACCCCAAAAAGTGTCGAGGCCGCTATAGCTCGCGCTAGGGATCCAAGAAAATGACGTCGGGGCTCAAAAAATTACATTGGACTCACAAAAGTCGCGTCGCAACCCTTGAAAATCACACTGGAGGCCAAGAAGGTCGCGCCGGGCCCCAAAAGTTGCAGCTGCCACAAAAATCAATCCTTAACCGGAATGTCACTCTGGTACAAAAAAAAAACTCCTTCAGTGGCCGCAGTGCTATATCAAAGGGGCAAATGCCCCCTCCATCCTGAGAGGGATAAGCTCCCAAGAATCGTGCCGGGGCCTCAAAAATCGCGTTGGGGCCACCAAAATTCGCGTCGGTCCACCAGAATTCGCGTATGGGTTGCCAAATAAATGCGGCGAGCCCCGGAAAACTCGCTCCGAGGCCCGAAAAATTGCAACAGGAACCGCCAAAATCGCGTTGGGGCCACAGCTAAATACAACGCGTCCCACAAACTCGAACCGGGCCCCCCAAATATCGCACTCGGGACCCACAATTCCCATCGGTAGTCCTGTCGAGGCTCTCAAAAACTGGCGTCTAGGGCCACACGTAAGCACAGTGTGACCACAAACACCGGATCGGTATCCGGAAAAAATCAAGCTGGAACCCTCTAAAATAAGGAGGGATTCCAACAACTAAATGCCCAGGTAAAAAAAGGCTCTGGAGCACCGAACATATTATCAGATGCCTTCACAAATTGCGTACGGCACCGAAAAACAAACCGGATCTCGAACAATCGAGGTGGGATACAAAAACATGGCGCCAAGGGCTCGAGAAATCAGGCCGGTATTCGGACTTTAAGAAAAATCAGAAAAGATTCACAAAAATCGTATTGAGCCCAGAAAACTGCGATTGGGTCTCCGGAACCACGTGCCTGGGCGCGATAAGCCTCTCTGGGACCTAGAAACATCGTACCGAAGCCCCAAAATTGTACTGGGGCCCCACAAGTGTGCGTCAGAAGCCCAAAATGAACACATCGGGACCCTAAGAGCACAACGGGGGCCGAAAATACAACTGGCCCTCCAAAGCGCACAGAGTCTCACAAAAAGCGACAGGGCCTTAACACATGCGTTGCATCCATAAATATACATAACGGGAGGTCTAAACAAATACACCGGAAGCTCTCAAGGCACACAGGGGTCATGATAACGCACAAGAGCCTGAAAAAGTGTCTGGGGCCGAAAAAGGCAACATGGTTCCAAAACAAACAAAAAGTCCGGGCGCTAAATAAACACATCGGGATCTTCGAAAACGCCCTGACACGTAAAAAAAAATCCTCGGTGCACAAAAATGCAACAAACCCGAAAACGAGCAGGGGGTTCAAAAATGTTTCAGGCGCCTAACAAAAATGGATTGGAGCCATAATACACAATAATAGACCAAGAAAGACGCAACGGGTCCAAAAAGAACGCTGAGGCAAGGCCTCGGTTCGGTAGCCAATCTGGGAGGATAGCAGCAAAGAAATGAAGTGCATCAAAGCTCAGCGGAAAATGTATTTCATAACTACTAGAAAATGTTGGAAGTAGGAAACTAATGATCGAATTTAATCAATCGATTTTTCGCAGCGAACGCCCATACGAAGCATTCCATCACGTAAAATATGGCGCAAATCTATCATGTGGCAACAATTAGCAAAACGCAGAAGGCCTAGTAGAAACCGTAGCATAGCACGAAGTGTGGCGAATGCACCGATTGCGAAAGATGGGTGTGCACGTGCACTGACGTTGCCGTCGTGGCGACCGGTGCTATGAACTGGAATGCCTGAAATTGTGAAATTTTGTATTTTAAAGTGGTGGGTAATACATTTTAAATTGAAGTTATGGGCCTAATACATCTTCGAAACCGTGCTCGTTTTAGGGCTTTGTTGCTTTTTTTGTGCAACGAGTATTTTTTTACGTGTCAGGGCGTCTTCGAAGATCCCGATGTGTTTATTTAGCTCCCGGTCGTTTTGTACGTTTTGGAACCATGTTGCCTTTTGTGGCCCCAGCCTCTTTTTCAGGCCCTTGTGCGTTCTCATGGCCCCTGTGCGCCTTGCGAACTTTCAGTGTATTTTTTTAGAGCTCCCGGTATGTTTATTTAGGGCTGCAACGCATGTTTTAAGGCCCTATCGCTTTTTGGGAGACTCGGTGCGCTTTGGAGGGTTAGTTGTATTTTCGGGCACCGTGGTACTCTTAGGGTCCCGCTGTGTATACTTGGGGCTTCTGACGCACATTTGTGGGGCCCCAGTACGATTTTGGGGCTTCGGTGCGATTTTTCTGGGTCCCAGCGCGACTTATCGCGCCCAGGCGCGTGGCTCCGGAGATCCAACGCCAGCTTTCTGGGCTCAACACGATTTTTGTGGATCTTTTTTGTTTTTTTTTTAAAGTCCGAATCCCGGCCTGATTTTTCGAGCCTCTGGCGCCATGTTTTTGTATCCCACCTCGATTTTTCGAGATCCGGTATGCTTTTCGGTGCCATGCGCAATTTTTGAAGGCATCTGGAAAAAAAATGTTTGGTGCTCCAGAGCCATTTTCCTGACCCGGACATTTATTTGTTGGAATCCCTCCTTTTTGGAGGGCTCCAGCTTGATTTTTTGGGATACCGATCCAGTTTTGTGGTATAGGTGTAGTTTCAGCAGTGTGAGGTAGCTTATCAAGGGATACCAAAAGAAAACCTTAGAACTGGGTGGTGGAGTTAGGGTTGAAATCCGACCAATCAGAAACCATAGTGGTAGATTAGGCCCCTCCACAGGACAATTTAGTTGATAACTAATTATATTATTTCGAAATGTCCCCTTTGACAAAATGGTGGTCGAAATCCAAGGACTTTTTAATGGGCGTAGGTGTCCCCCCCCCACCCACACTGGAAATCCGTTTGTCCCCTCCTGCTTGACACAAATATAGGTACTCCACTGGTCCTTCAATAATTTTCCGAAACATACGCCCCTGGGGCAAAGCCAACATTGAGAGGACAAATTACCCCTCACAAGCATACAATACAACATCCATGCCCCATATAAAATGGGATGAATGATGTTTTTAAATGCATTTTCTTCCAACAAACTTCTTTTCTGTTATTACAGCCTGCATGATTAAAGCCTCCCAGCTTCCATACCTTCTCAACGTCATTTACAAAACGGTACAGCACAGCGAAAACGATGGGCGTGACTGCGTGGAATTTGAAGGTTTGGATTATGTATGCACTGACATTGTTGCATTGTCATTTATGCATTGTTGTTTAATGCTTGTTATTGCCGTGAATTTATTCGCAGAGGATATATTTTAGCTCGTGTGACAGTTGCTTTGCAGCCAGCACCAAGTGTTATAAAAATAAACAAGTTCCTAAGATGGCGCTCAAAAAACCAATGCAATCCACTTCTCGTTGTCACCTTTGCGAAATTGTCGTCCTGGGACTGAGAAATGATCGTTCAAGCTTTGCTTATGATATCAAGCTGGTGGGAATAAATAAGAGTAGTGATGAATCTAGCTATATTCAGTTAGACTTGGAGGACTTAAAAGTGGGTTGATCAATGGAAGAAATCTGTAAGATATGCTTAGCACCAGCCCCGCCAGCTCGCTGCAATCTAGAGGCCAGCGGGAAGATTCGAGAAAGCATTGAGACGTTGGTTTGTTTTGGCACTTATGTATTTATCCAAATATTACTTATTTATACCCTGGTATGGCCCAGTTTTCAGCGAAAATGACTAGTGCTATTGCGTTTTGAGTAAATGATGCACCATACCAAGAACAAGCAAAACACCAATATGAAATCATGTTCCCCATTCTCGAACCATAGTAAGAGCCTAAAAACAATATGAGACCCTAACACAATGGAGGCCCCCTTTCGACCTTGTCCCCCCCTGGAAGAATTTCGTGGCGACGCCACTGTGTGCGACACATACTCAAACATGTCCGCCGTCAGTATCTGGTTGTTAAGCGAGCGCTTGGGGCTCTCTTGAGTCGCGGCACGCTTTGGCTGTGCCCCTGATGCCGTCGCAAGCGTCCATGCCATGATATGTGACAAAAAGCCACTCACAGGGTACCCCAAAATCTGCCTGATGGTGACACACATTAACGAAGTCATGTTTATTCTTATGCTGCCGTCTGTGAAATACATATTTTGGAGGTCAGGTAATGCGGTTCGAATTTCTGGGATAAGCTGTTGCAGGAATGCATGTACCATGTCAGTGTTGTGCTTTGTGCCGTCAGAGATACAGCAGTAGCTCTGATGGCACAGTACCTCGTCCTCACGCCAGTACACTACAAACCCGTACACAGTGGAAACCTTGAGCTACATCCTGCACCACAAATTAATCATTGTCGGCGAAATCGTACTAGGCAATCACTTCACCCTCCTTGGCAATAGCCTTTGCGTAGGTGAAGTGCTGGCCTTGTTTGTCAGCCACAAAGTGGTGTCTGATCAGCTTCACGGTTTGCGGGCTGAAATATCGCATGCTTCCCTCTTTGGTCTAGACTATTTCTGCGAGTGTACAGCGAAGCGTGCTCATCCACTGTTTGTACCTAACATAATTATCCAAGTCATCATCTGGGGCTGAATCGCCTTCACTCTCTTCTCCTGATTTGTTCGCGAGTCCTTAGAAAGTTCATTACCCCGTCTTCACCAGGGCAGTCCTCAGTTGTGCATCATGCAATCACGGTTTTCAATGTGTGACATACACGCATGCGAAATACAGCGTGATCGAGGAGATTACGGTATTTGAGACCGGGAAGGCCGAGAGCGGATATGAGCAGTTTTGGGTTTTGATGATAAGTGCACATGCACACCGAGTGCGTCCTACTGCTGCCTGCCAAGACGCAATGCTTCGGATGAAGGGCATCAAAGGTTAAGAAGCCGGTGCAACGGTTTTGAGAGTTTTGCTTGTATATATCATATATCTCACACAAATTTTCCAAAGCAAACCTTTTCTGAACTCTACTTTTGGTTCCATCAACCTGTCGCACCGTGACACGGTCGGTCTTGCCGAGACACATTCGGCCGATCTGATCAGACTCATAATATAGCTATACTTTCACCTTGACTGCGTCCGACACCATCAGAAATTTCCTCGCTTCACAGGCAGCATGTTCAGCGAGAGTGAGCAGTGAGCACTGGGCACCCAAACATGGTGCCACCCCTTGTTTGTGCCCTCTCTGATATTTCACTACGTTCGCATATTTTTATTTTCGCGATGTAATAAATGGTTGTGCAAATGGTTTCTCGGTTATCGGAATGTAATTGCTATATTGTGGATGCTTCTCTCTCCTTGTAATTAATGGTAAGGTATAACTCAGAAATCATCTACTACCATAATTTGGAGACATTTCTGCCATTTTGTTTGACCCTTGACCTCACGAGTTAGAACACTTGTGCAACACAACATTTAAGATCAGATGACTAACATTATCATCCCATCACGTGTCTCGAACGCCAAAAGCATTGTATTTCAGCAATATACCGTTCTAAATACATATTCATATAGGTCACGATAAACTAGCGCGAAAACAATCATGCATGCCCAATTTTAAACGGATATGTAGAGTTTTAAGAGCAATATCCTATTTTTTACTTTTTTTGCTTCAAAAGATGCCATCGAACTTTATTTATACACTTCTTTAAATCGCATTGTGACTGTCCCGGAAGGAGGTGGTTGTTGGTTTTACGACACGTCGACCGTTGAGTCATGTAACGTCGCCAATCTCTCGCGCCGATTGGTCGCGGGCGAAGAGCAGCGAGAGATGAGACTCGAACCCACAATCTTTCGATTGTGAGACGGGCAACTTACCTCTAGATTACTCGTCCCCTTTTGTAAAATGTGTCACCTGTCCTAAGGTCACGATGTTCCGATTTCAAATATCCAGTAAACGATAATTTTGAAATAGCCAAAAGATACAGTGGGTCATTGTGAGTTAACCGATATATACTTTTGCACAATTCAGATTGTTCTTCATTGAATTGTAGTCCTAAAAAGACACCCTTGTTGGGTGGCATCCAAAAAATGCCCGAGGCTATAACTCCTTGACCGTTGACCTGATCTTTCTAAAAATGGCACAGCTGGATTCGGCGCATCAGATAACCCCACACAAATATTTTCATCAAAACATAGAATATTGAGTGCTATTTTGGCCCTTTCAATTGTCGATTTGTCGTGGAATTGCCCATTCCATATGGCGGGCTTAGCCAATTTCGTTAAACGTTCGTAAAACGCAGTCTTGACGGGCGTCTGAAATACGTTCGATTGCCGTTTGTTTGACGAAACGGTCTAAAAACGATGAATAAACGCTCGGAAAGCGTCAAAAGGCCATAGTGTGAACCGAGCTTTAAGCTCGGTTCAAAC
Organism: Ashinkailepas kermadecensis; assembly: GCA_034440615.1. Taxonomy (NCBI): domain Eukaryota; kingdom Metazoa; phylum Arthropoda; class Thecostraca; family Neolepadidae; genus Ashinkailepas; species Ashinkailepas kermadecensis. The sequence continues at coordinate 122,667 of JAOTOM010004329.1, read as the reverse complement.
TTGTTAATTCGGAGCGTCAATCATTCGTAAAACGAACGGATATCGAACGTCAAACAGAAGATAGACGTCGTAAAACGAGCGGAAATACACCGGGAATAACACACGCTGTTTCCCCGAATGAAAACGTTCATTTACGATTCCCTGCGAAACAATTATGACGCCAATGAGACCATTCTGACGCGACTGCCGCCGATTCAAGTTGTGTGGAAATCTTGAATATTTGTACCAATGCAAGCTGAGATATATCGCGCGTTTACATGTGCCAATTCCAATGCCAATTCCAATGACTTGGCATTGCAGCAATGGAAATTATGAATAATATGTTTTTCACCATCATGCATAACTTGGTAGTGCCAAGTTATGTTTGGAGTATCAGGAATTGTCAGGGTTTTTTCATTGCTTACAATACGCACTTAGAGCTCACTGGGCCAATTATTTCCTACATGGCTATGTTGTTCAGAGATACTTGCAAGATTTTGTCAGGGCTGCATGCACAGCCCCAAAATATTGTTTCCCACCTTTGCATCTTGGGTGAAGAAGCATGCTTTTCAGTGCCAATAAAAGACAAATACAACACAACATCGCATGCAATTACGCCTGTGACTATTTTCCAGGGCTACCTCTCTACCACGTGACCAAAAGAGGTGTGCTAGGAAATGCAATATTCTAGCCACAGGCAAATCAATGGTTCGAACCTGGTTATAGACAGCCAACAACACTTCGAATATCTCGCGACCACTCAATCACACCAACAGAACGTTAAACGCCGAATCGGCGTTGAAAAGGTAAACTGAATCTACCTTTTGGACGCCAGATAAACGTTCATTACACGGTCGTGACATACCCCGGTTCACAGTGTGCGACGCTCCGATCGCGTTAAACGTTCGTAAAACGTAGTTTTGACGAGCGTCTGAAATACGTTCGATTGCCGTTTGTTTGACGAAACGGCCTAAAAACGATGAATAAACGCTCGGAAAGCGTCGAGAGGCCACAGTATGAACCGAGCTTCAGGCGAGCCACTCGGCAGTGCCCTGCCGGCGGGTCGCCCTGACTCGCGTTTGGCGCGCAGGGCAGCAGCGGCCGGCCGGCCGGTGCTGTCGGGCCGGGCGACGTGGGGTCATCGCAGTGATGGTTTTTCGTCAGGTGTGAGATGTCGAAACGAGCAGTGGGATGTCGAAATTCGCCATGGAAGTGATGTCCCTTAATATGACTTGGAAGCTCTTGAAACACAATTTTGATCCAACGGCGTGTTCATGTGTGCACCTTTTTCATTTGTTTTCAGACACCTAATTTAAGGGTAACTATTTTACAGATAATTATAAAACATACCTATCCTTATCAACTGATATTGTATAACAGGCCACATCATAGGTAATCCTCTTACCTGGAATTGTCATAAGAGATGTTCGCGCATCACAATCCGCAATGGTAAGTATCAACATGATACTTATAAACAAGATACTGTTAAAAATTAGATATGAGGACCTCATAGCGACACATTACGAAGCACGATGTCGATTCTCCGCTGGGAGGGATGTCAATTCAGTGTTCAGAAAGTGGTATATTCCACCCTATTTCACGAATAATTTATCACTGGATCATCGCCCAGTTCGCCCAGTTCGCCCGGGGAGGGGCGAGCGAGCGGTGGCTAGACGCCGGCCAGAGAACGTGCACACGGGCCTCTACGCGGGCCTCAGAAGCCGCGAGTATCCCCCCCCCCCCTCCCCCGAGCCACTGGCGCTGGGACGCCGGCGGCGGCGGGCGGCGTTTTCGTTTGCCATGGCCGCTGGAGGGTGCTCAGTGCGGAATCGGATCCAGAAAACCACCATTAGACCACGCGAGCCGCGCTGCCCCCTCCGTCCCCGATCAGAATTCCTGGATCTTGTCCCTGCACCATGATCAGCATTCGTATGATGCTCACTTAACTTGCTGGGGATTAGTCGTGATGACGCAATATTGCAGTGTGCACACATGCAATGTCTGCCTTTAGCCACGGAATGCTTAGCAGGATCTCGAGTGCCGGAGTTATTGAAAGCACTCGAGCCATGGTTCCCTTTCCCATGTGCTTAGAAATCCTCGGTCATGCTAAATATTCCACAACCCGGGGCAGAAATCGATGCCACACACGTGCGATTCCCAGATCGCATCAGATCGCTCAGATCACAGGAAGGCTATAGAATCGTCTCACAAGTTGAGGCGGTCCATGCATGATTTCACGGTCCTGGCCCTCTAGTTTCCTTCCAGCCTTTGCATTTGCTCGAATCAAAACATGACGAAATATGCGGACATCAAACCTGCGCGGCGGTTCGCCAGCGGCTCGGATGTCCACAGCTAAATGCTGCGTGCTCTTAGCGTAAAACTCAGCGGAATGATGTGTTGACGCTGAGCTTGGTCGTGGCTCCTCGTTCGGCATATCAGGCCATGTGCACACCAATAGTTCTGAGCCTAATCATATGGCTGTCGGAATGTATGCCAGATGGAATGACTTCGCCGGAGCTTTGCCACACCCAAATAGGTTTAGTTTCCCTACTGCCTCATGGGCGCCAAATATATGTATGTATATGTATGTATGTATGATATGTCTATAGACGATTTTCTCGAATGTTTTTGGCAATGCTGAGAGAATACTTATAGGACGATAGCAAGTGTAGTCTGATGGTGACCCTTTGTGTTTGTATGCCTCGCATGCCGGAATAGTCTGTCTCGTTTTTTAATATGACGTTTGAGCTCACTTGTTAACCACGGTATTTCAAGTGGCCCCTGTGGTACAGTTTGTATGGGAATACATGACTTGGCAGCGGTTAGAATGGCAGATATATACTGGTCAGTTGCAGTGTCCAAGTCATTGTCCAAGAATTGATCCCAATTCGTGTTTTGTAGCAGTGTAGTTAGTCGTGCTGGGTCTAGTCTTGTGCAATCCCATATGATTTTGTAAACACCGCGGCTTGGCTGTGGAGAAACGATACTAAGTGATACCATGATGGGAAAGTGATCCAAGTGTGAGAAGGGGGACATGATTCGCCTCCCAAGAACGATATCATTGTTAGTAGTAAATATAAGATCACGTAAATTTTGGCAATTTTCGGCGAGTCGTGTTGGCTTATCAATAAGCTGAGTAAGGCTTAGCATAGTAGCGGTGTCTCGAAGTTTGTTGTCGAAGTGTGTTATGGTACTGTGTTTGTACAGCAGCGGATCTAGATAGATATTTCCTGCATTGAAGTCTCCTAATATGAGTGTCGACGTCGGTGAGTGAGCATGTGCTAAGCTGATACTTTCGGTGAAGCGATCGATAAATAGTTGTAGCCGTTCGGAATTAAGATTCGGAGGCAAGTAAAGGCAACATATGAGCAGAGTGGATTCCTGAATTTTAACTTTGGCCCAAATCCATTCCTCACCCTCTATTTCTAATTCACTGAGCCTTTTGATCGACAGTGATACATCTGCATATAATGCAATACCGCCATGCAACATGCAACATGCAACATGCTTTCATATTCCTGTGGCGTAATAATACATGATATCCGTTAAGCTTGTACATAGATGGATTGATTGTTTCATCTAGCTTAGCTTCCGTTAATCCTAGGATCTTAATACAGTTATTTTCAACCAATTGCTGCAGTTCATCTTACTTATTTCCCGCAGTAGTACTGTTAATATTTGCGTGACAAATATTAAATTCCCGTTGCAACATAGGTGCCTCTTTATTTTTTTGCATTTATTTTATTCATATTTAGTACTACCTTGTCCGTGAAAGTGGTGTGAAAAGTTTGAAATGAATGTAGAAGACTGCAGTTAGGTACGGTCCTTGTGGAAGCCGGTGAGGTGGTAGGCAAGTATAGGATAGCAGGACGATTACCAGCCGTTGGGTGCGTAAGGCTAAGACCAGTTCCCAAGCCAGATGTGCAGATCTAGTAGGACGACACGGCCGGTCGAGTAGTGGCTCGCAGCCTCAAATAAGGTGTTTGCAGCTGAGGGTGCCGACGGGGGCGCGACACCATGCTCCGTTGAGCAGCGGCGAAACACAGACACATTAGTGTTCGTGGCAGTGACAAGGGACATCAGGTTATTACTACTGTCATACTCCATAGACCAGGACACACTATTATCGAAAGCAAGTCTCCATAGGACTCAATTTGACTCGCACAACGTCAGAGACTAGCCAAGGCATTCCGAGGTCGAGACGTGACACACATAGGCATACCAGGGCCCAACAGGTAAGACAAACATGTGTACACACATTCGCGCAACACAGTTATCCTTAATAATTAAACATAGCACTCGTGTAATATATAAATCCTAACATAACATTCATAGCTCTTAATCAACTGAACTACAATGCTCCCAATGCATGTTTTAGGTGAACAATAATGCCAGACCGACGGCAACTAGAGGCCTGACCCCGAGGCCTGAATAGTCAACCGAGACCGATAATTTCGGTGTATACGAAGGCACTGTGAAGCAGTTTGTAGTGTTGTTATTGTTTTTGTTTTCTGTGCTGACACTACCCAGGTCCTGGATCCTAAATGGTGATACTCCTGACGCCTTTTACAACCCCTGGGTACTAGCTCTGAATGCTGTTCTCATGCCGATGTGACTTGATGGCTTCCAACTCCCTGTGCAGGATCGGCGACGTTGTGAATGTGCTCGAGCGAGCACAACGAAAAACTCAAGGGTTCATTTGAAACTTTTATTTTTAAAGCAAACGCGCCATGTGCTTCTGTGGGAAGCTCTCAACGAGCGCATGGTGAATCATGCAGCAACTGCCCAACAGGCAATAAGGACAACATTCAATAATCTTCCAACAATTGAACAGGCGGACGGTAATACACTCCGACAACCAAACGACAAACACAGTACGTCATCAGAATAGTCGATCGGATCTGTAGGCTTGGATCTCTCCACGCAGCTTGAGCCGCCACATAAATGACGCATGTGATGGACTGCCATGGGCAGTTCGCGTCCGTGGTCCAGGTTATCTGCCGATCTAAATCGGCAGATTACCTATATTTTTAATATCCATTAACTAGGAGCGTCTATATACGGACAGTTGGGGAAGTCGACGAGGTTTTGGTGAGCCACACCGCAGTGTATTTTGATTTTAACGGATGCTGCCGAATTAGTAACCACCACAGTGGTAGTCAGAGTGGACGACACCGTTGAGACGTCTGTGTACAGGAAACGGCCGTCGCGCACCGACGAGGAGCGCAGCTCCAGCTCCAGCTCAGTCTCGCTGCAGCAGACCGCCACCGGCCGTCAGTCGGGCTTAGGTCAGGTCACGCTCCGGATGAGGTCATGCGCCCGAATCGTTGCAAGCGGATCAGATCAAACACTCAGGTCAGATCAGGTCAAAATCACGAACCCCCAAGATCACGAACCCGGCCAAGATCACGAACCCCTCAAATAAACAGGTGACGTCAATTTGGATCCACTTTTGCCCTCGTGTTATCTCGGCAATGTTACCACACTGCGCATCGTAATAGATACGTGTACAAACGGTGAAAATGTGATTTATGTACGCCAAAAACATGTTCTTAAAAACTGATGAACTGAATTTGTCAGACGTTGTGCTAATATCACGTTAGAAACATACAGTCCTGAAGTACAAACAGCGTGGAACAATCCATCCAATTATACCCATGGTCTTATTATTGCGCAGGAGGAGGGGGGGCAGCAGTTAACATGTCTCGGCGTGCAGCATGTATCATAGGAACATCATTTTCACATATGCAGTTGCTCTACGTTGGGGAGTGGGCGCTCTCCAGCTGTGTGTCCCTCACACCAGTACACCTGGTACTGTGGATTTCCTCCCACTTGGTGGGCAGCTCATGCTGAAGACAAAGACAAAGACAAAGACAAAGACAAAGACAAAGACAAAGACGTATATTCAGGCCATCCACAATAAACTCGTGGCTATTACATCCTGTTGTCGATTTTTAGAGCAGATGTCACATGAAAAAAGAGCTGTCACAGACAAACATAAAAACATGTAACAATTCCTGATACCAGCAGCACGGAAAGAGTCCGCAAGTACGGTAAGTATAATAAGAAGTTCATATTATACTAAATAATAAGTATAATATGAAGTTATCCTTGGCGTCTGTCCGACGGCTGAGTGGCGTTTCACCTGGCGGGCAACTGAGGGTGAAACGCTCTTACCCGGCGAGCAGCTTGCTTGGCAAGATGTGCAGCCGTTTCCCGGTGTTACGGCACCGTCTGGTGCATGGATCAGTTCCAGAGAAGCCCGCGAAGCAGCTGTAGAGGCTAGTGACTGTGTTGGCCTCGAGGACGGTTACTGTGCTGGTGCGGAAAATGACCAGCAGGCGGTCCTCCCGAGCGGGCGCCTCTGAAACAGGAACGGACAAGTGGGAAACCGCTGAAACCATCCGGGACAGGTGGGACGGGTCTGGAGCCACCCGGGACATGTGGGACCGGTCCAGAGCCGCCCAGGACAGGTAGGACGGCGATGGAGCCGCCCATGACAAGTGGGGAAGCTCTGGATTCAACCGGAACAGGTGAGGCGGATCTGGAATCACCTGGAACAGGTGGGGAGACCCTGGATCAGCTCGGAACAGGTTGGACGGGTCTGGATTCGCCTGGGACAGATGGGACGGGTACGGAGACACCCGGGGATGGTGGAGCGTCTCCAGATAAGACCGGGACAGGTGGGACGGCTCTGGATCAACCCGGGACAGGAGGGACGGGTCTGGAGCCACCCGGAACAGGAGGACGGGTCTGGAGCCACCCGGGACAGGAGGACGGGTCTGGAGCCACCCAGGACAGGTGGAACGGGTCTGGAGCCACCCGGAACAGGAGGGACGGTCTGGAGCCACCCGGGACAGGTGGAACGGGTCTGGAGCCACCGAACAGGAGGGACGGGTCTGGAGCCACCGAACAGGAGGGACGGGTCTGGAGCCACCGAACAGGAGGGACGGGTCTGGAGCCACCCGGGACAGGAGGGACGGGTCTGGAGCCACCGGACAGGTGGAACGGGTCTGGAGCCACGAACAGGAGGGACGGGTCTGGAGCCACCCGAACAGGAGGGACGGGTCTGGAGCCACCGGAACAGGAGGACGGGTCTGGAGCCACCCGGGACAGGAGGACGGGTCTGGAGCCACCGGGACAGGAGGGACGGGTCTGGAGCCACCCGGGACAGGAAGGACGGGTCTGGAGCCACCCGGGACAGGAGGGACGGGTCTGGAGCCACCCGGGACAGGAGGGACGGGTCTGGAGCCACCCGGGACAGGAGGGACGGGTCTGGAGCCGCCCGGGACAGGAGGACGGCTGGATCAACCGGGACAGGAGGGCGTCTGGAGCCACCCGGACAGGAGGGACGGGTCTGGAGCCACCCGGGACAGGTGGAACGGGTCTGGAGCCACCCGGGACAGGAGGGACGGGTCTGGAGCCACCCGGGACAGGTGGGACGGGTCTGGAGCCACCCGGGACAGGTGGAACGGGTCTGAAATCACCCGGCACATGCGGCACAGCAGCGCATGCATATTGGACCCTGTGATTCCAGATGCATATTGGATTCCAGATCCGTATGCAAATTGGACCCGGCACAGCAAGCTCGTAGTCCCGTAAACGACACCTGATAGCGTCTAGGTTCAATTCGTGTTGCCTAGGTGGCGTCGTGGGCTACAAGGGTGGCGCCGTGGGGAGCATTGCAGCATCGTAGGTTGAAGAATTGGTCACGCAGCAACCACAGGTTGAAGAATTGGCCACGCAGCAGCCATGCAGTTTGGAGGAGCAGAGGAGTAAATCTCTCCCCCCCTGTTCAGCAGTGAGGAGCATAGACCGTTTCGATCGCTTTTTTTTCATGCAACGCCATTGAGTTGTATTATATCAAAATGTATATGGCAAATGCTAAGATTGACCAACATTAATGGACCTCCCGTTTTCCTGCGACGCCATGCAGGAGTGCCGGGACAGGTGACGGCAACACCGCTTGCACGTCCTCTTGAGCGCTTCTGTCGACACAGACCTCGCGTTACAATTCTGCTCCACCTAATCACAGAACAAAAGTGTGTAATATGTGCTTCTTCAAATACACAACCATTTCAAATCAACAGAGCAGGGGATTCCAGCAAAAACAGATAAGTAATTACCAGCCCTTCAATGCAACGCCAACAACCGACCTGTGACATGTCGAATGTATTCACCGTACATGCCCCGGCATCCCCTGCCAAGCTCATGTGTACATATTGAACATATTGAACGTAACCACATGCAAGAAGATAAAATAGCATGTATGGTGCACTAATTGTCTGCATGTCGCTCATGCAGACAATCGCTCTTCTCCTTTTGTCCCACAATGTGATTTTCAAGGATGGCGGGTAGTCTTTTTCTGGATCCCAGTGCGATTTTTTGGAACAGGCCTCATTTGTTGGGATCCATAGCGCGAGGTTTAGCGACCTTGACACGTTTTTAGTGGCCCAACACGTCTTGGGGACCTTTGGCGCGATTTCTGGGCCCCAGAATGATTGCTCATGTCAGGATTGTTTTTTCTTTGCTCCGGCTTCAGCTTTTTTGGGGACCCTGGCGGCACGTGTCAAGCCCCAAGCGTAATTTGCATGGGTCCGGACGCCTCGTTTTGAAATCTGCAGGTTTAGCGTGATTTTCAGGGACCCCGACCTGTCCTTTTGTCATTTTTCGTGATTTTCAAGGACCCCGACACGACTTTTTGCGCCCCCAGCGTGATTTTTAGAGGCCCAGACGCGAACTTTTGAGGCCTCAGCGGGATTTTCAGAGGTCTTTTGAGGCCCCTCGGTGTCCATTTCAGATGCGAGGAATTTTGGGTCCCCAGCGTAATTTGCAGAGGTCCAGGCCGGATCTTTTGGGCTCACAGCGCGATTTTCAGTGGGGCGGAACGACTTTTTGGGCCCTAAGCGTGACTTTCGGAGGCTCTGACCCGACATCTTGAAGTTTCCAGCGTGATTTTCAGGGCGCGACTTTTTGGGGGCCAGGCAGCATTTCCAGAGGCCACGGTTGCACTCTTTGGAGCCACAGGGTCATTTTGAGGGGCCCCGGAATTATTTTTTTTGGGGCCCCAAAGTGATTTTCAGTGGCCTCGGTGCTATTTTGAGGCCCAGGGCCATTTTCGGGGGCCCTGTGCGACTTATTAGGGCCCTCAATGTGATTTTTTAGAGGCGCGGCGAGATTTTGGGGCCCGGCGGGATTTTTAGGGTTCCCGGCGCAATGGTTACTCGCCACCAGAGGCGCAGCCAAGGGGGGCAGGCCCTCCCTCCTAGGCACCCAAAAATATACTAGATCAAATTACATATTTTCAGATAGGTACAATACAAACCCCAAATTTTCGGCGCGCGTCGTGTGCCGGAAGCTATCTCTATTTCATCACATTTTTGGGGGTCGCCCCACCCGTTAGGACAATACTGGCTGTGCTCGTCACGTAGGTTCATGGATAGTAAATGCGACACACGAAATAACGCTCTTGCAGTGCACATCCTTTTTTCCTTCGGAACGCGGTGCTTGTTCATAACCGCCTTACGACCGTGTCTACTATTGTACATAATGCCATATTGTGCGGATTAGGGAGCAAGAAATTCCACCCAGTGAAAATTCCTTAGAGGAGGCCCTGCCATACACACGTATATCCGTGATACGTCATCATCTACTGCATTCGAAGTGTGCGCGTGTGTGGATGAACGATTGTGTACGTGAGTGAATGAGTAAGCGAATAAGTGTATGCATGAGTGAGTGAGTGCGTAAATGGGCGAGTCAGTTAATTTCTGGGTGAATAATGAGGTGAGTGTTTGTGCCGGTGAGTGATTATGAAGTCAAGAAGTGGAGGAGTGAAGATTACATGCGAGTGTCATATAGAGTGTCATGCTGTATATGGAACAGGTTTGATGAGGGTCCATGGAGCTATCATTGTGCTAAGCGGTGACTTTTGGTTTCTGATTTCAATCGCTTCTGCAGTTTAGCGTTCTGCCATGTATTTACACAGATATCAAGAAAGCTGCGCTCTCACGAACCATGGTGCGTAGCACGATTGACCCAATGGGAATAGCTGAAGTAGCACGTTAGGCGTCAGACGCAATGTTAATGCGGACATCGGGGATCTCTAATAAAGAAAGAAAACAGGTAGGTTCCTGATGCCATTCAATAACACTGAAATATGCGCCCGCGACAAGGGCACCCGGATGCTCCCTAGTGTGTGCACGAAGAATATAGTTACAATTTATAAGACTCTTTCTCCATAAAATATGATGCGAAGTGCATTTATGAAAGTTAGCTTGCCTTCAGACGTCCATTTCATTGCCACTTACAGTGATATATTGCACATATTGTTACTTTGCGTATTGACTTCTGGGACTATTTTCCACCATGGCCGGCGGGCCCCGCGGCCCGCGGCCCGTCCCCGACCACCCGCCATTCATTATATGACGGGGTGCGCTTGGGGCCGCGGAACCGTTGCCTGAATGTTAATGGGCCCCGACGCCAAAGTTACGGGTATATTTTCATATTTTAAACCATAGGCGATGTGCCTGGCATGAGTTTCGCAACCACTGGAGTTGAGCCGACAGGTTTTCTCGATATTGTTTTAAAACATTACGCTTATGGGCGTTGAATGGAAAGAATGCATCTGCAATCATAAATTTCGTCTACACCATTTTGCCGTAGCAGAGTCGATGTTGCGTAGTATTGTTGAAGGGTGGAACTTTACTTTTTGTCGTGCCACCGCTCGGCGGCCCTACGGATCCTCTGGGCAGCAACCGGCGCCGCTCGACGTGCATCGAGCCATGCCAGAACCTCAATAATGCCGAAAAGTTTCATGTCAAAAGGTTAAAAATGGCAGGGTTAGATATCTATAAAAGTAGTCGAACATGGCATCAGAAGGCAGCTGATTTTATGCCGGTGTATTCGAGACCATTGGAAATTAATTCGGTAATGTAGAACATCTGATATACAATTCAAAGGAATACAATATGATAATTCGAAGCAGAAATCCTGGAATTGAGTGCAAAAATGACAGGGTTAGATATCTATAACAGTAGTCGAATATGGGATCAGAAGACAGCTGATTTTATGACGGTTTATTTGCGACCATTGGAAATGAATTCGCTGATGTAGAACATCTGATATACAATTTAAAGGAATACAATGTGATAATTAGAGACACAAATCCTGAAATTTAGTGCAAAATGTCAGGGTTATATATTTATACGAGCAGTCGAGTATGACATCAGAAGGCAGCTGATTTTATGCAGGTTTATTTGAGACCATTGGAAATTAATTCGGTAATGTAGAACATCTGATATACAATTAACACGCGCAGTGAGGGGGGGGGCGAAAACCGCCCATCCCTCCGGTTTTTCGTACTTAACTGCAGATTTTAACGGTCGATATACGCGATTTTCTGCGTACCTGCTTAGAAATGAACAGCGCGTCGTTTAAAGCAAGAAAAATGGAAACCGGCGGAACATTTTTCGAGTTAGGGGCCGTTAAAGTAAAAAAAATGTATTAGCGCCAGACCACAAAAATCGGCGCTGATGCGCTTCCCGTATATCCGCAAAATGGAAGTGTTCTCGGCAACACTAGCGTCTTGTTTGATGTATATTGATATGCTATATATAGTTTCAAGATCATGTTAGGTCACCGACGTCAAGTCAGGTCAAGTTCATCACAGGTTAATGGGACCAAACTTGGTCAACTGGAATGTTGTCATAAATGCACTACTGTTTGTCATTTGTACTGTTTGTCATCGCGTTTCCATACTTTATTCAGGTACTTCACTCCTTTCTTCGCGAAGCCGATTGCGCCGAGCTGCAAGACGGAGCAGTCGGGCGGGCGGCCCGGTTCCGGTAACTGGAACAGGTAACTGACCTGATAAAGTGCTCCTATATAGGTGACCTGAGGTCAAATGTCGGGTCTAGCATCTGTATTGCATCATTAGTGATGTCCAAAACGTCATTGATGCACATTTTGGAGCATTTAAACAGAATCACAGCGATCCATAACAATGACAAGCCAAGCCACGCAAAACAAGAACATTTTGACAAATGTGACCTCATTTGACCTTGAAGATATTGACCTAAGGTCATGAAAATTGGACACAATAGAGTTCACTACCGTACGCATCCACTCTACGAATTTTGTTCCTCCAGCTTTATTAGGAGCCGAGATCTTAGGGGGGGCGGAATCCGGCCCCCCCCCCCTCCAGTGCGCGTAATTTTCGGAGGCCCTCCAGGGCGCGTGATAAAGGGATACAATGTGATAATTTGGGACACAAATTCTGGAATTGAGTGCAAAAGTGACAGGGTTCAACCTTCATGGAGGTTATTCAAGATGATATAAAAATGTAGCACATTCGATTTTCGTTTAGTTAAAAACATTGGAAATTGTCCGCACATCACACAGAAGATGTATGATGCGTTTTTATTACAAGATGTTGAGTGGTCAATTGCTCCAATTTCACTTTAAGGGCAAAGTGACAGGGTGAAATGATTTGACAATAAAACGAACTGCACATCATAAGAGAGCTTGTTTCAATGTTGTTCAAATTTGGCCATTGGAAATTACTTGCACCTCCTCTAGAACCTAGAATATAGCATTAATCATAGCAAGCCCACTCTGGTAGTGCTCCTTCACAAACCCACCACCAGAGTGGCGCCACCGGTGTTATGTCCGCCCATGACGCCTAACGAATATTCCGCGTTCAATAATACTCTGGTAGGCGCTGGCATGGTGTCATTGCTGTATTTCCTCGGTAGCATATAACAATATATCTGTATCAGTAGTACACTAAATTTTCCCTGACCACGTGCCAAATGACGTCAGTCAACAAGCATACCAAATCATGACACCTCACATCATTTTGCCGATCCTTGAATCTAATCGTCGCCTTTCAACTAGAGAAGGGTTAAAAACATGCTGCACGAAGGCCTCTCTCAGGTAGCATGAAAGTAAGATGCACATCGCAATCGAAATTAGTAAACACGGCAATTTTCGGGGTAGAGTTCGCTATTTTTAGTCATTTAAATTCCAGAATCCGTCTAGTTATTTGTCATTGTTTGCAAATAATCTTGATATCCCCAATTTGAAGCACAAAATCGTGATAGTACTGGGTACAAAGCTGTAACGACCGTGCGCGCATGCTACCTCGATTGCTACCTAAGAGTGCCTGAGGGCCTTGCGGTCTCGTATTCCTCAGCCACTCTGGATGGGTTCCGGCAAGATACCTTTACTAGAAGGTAGATCGAAGTTTTCCTTCAAGCCCGCATGACGTCATCCGAAGGTTTTTAATATGGTATCCATATGGTTGCAGAATACTTTTTTCAAATCATACGCAATGGTTACTTTTATTTTGCTTCCTCTACAAGAAAAGTATATTTATCTTCCGCTGACTGAGTTATTAATATTGTCCTGTTCTTTCCATTGAACATTTGTTACGACACATATTTTTATCATGCATTGGCAAGGTTGGATTTGTGCATTGTAATCTTGCATGTTGAGAGGAATATTCTGTAGTCCTCCAGTATGGAGAATATTTTGTAAAACCTTATGCATCGTAACTCAATCTGCACCCCCTCTCGGTGAATTTTGAGCACTTTTACTTGATCACAGCAGCTCATTGTCAAACTTAGGAGGTAACTTAGGAGATTCAACCTCCAGATGAGAAAACAAGAAACAATTTTCTGAAGAGGGTAGTGTTCTGGATTCCAAAAATCCACGAGCAGCGTATTTTTCCAAACATGTACATATCTACCTACATTGACATACAACAGTCATTGAAAACATAGCTTTTTCTAGGCCAGCTAGACTAAGGGCACGGTGCATTATTCCTTGATTAATTTTGCATGGATTATTGACGATACATGTATAATTGAATATTTATGTACAATGCAATCATGCTATGAATGCCTTCCTGAAACTTTCCATGAGTTGCAGTCTGATTTCCTGTAGTATGAATTCAACATCTAGATATTATGTTTGAATGTAACACATCTCTGTTTCAGGTGTCATGCCTTACTGTACAGTACCAGAGCATAGAGGTGGCACTGGGCAGGCAACTTTAATAAAGAAGAAATCTGGTTACACCATTCTTATCAGGATTCTGCCTTAGCAAAATCTCTTAGCATACAATAAAACACGTCTAAGTTCTTAAATGTTGTGGAACCAAGAGTTCTCCAAGCATTTCAAAGAAATTGATCAGAGAAGAAACCTAAAGAAAGATCTGCTCAACCCTGCCTCTTTGCAGCGAAGCAAATGTCTCCTAACATCAGCTATTCCTACCATAATATTCCCACCAGCCAAAACCCTGGGTAATCCTGAATTTTTGTATTATTATTATTGATGTTTACATCATTTGCAAGATTACTTTGTTGTGTTTTCCCTGCTTCATTTACATGTTGACAATGTTTTTCCTCCACCAAAGAAAAAGATGGATAGGCCTAGTTAGGCTATATCCTTTTATTTCAAAATTTTTTATACTTTTCTCTGAGAAAATAGATTAGGCTAGCTAATTTTATGCTAGGTTACCTTGCAATTTCTAAAGCTTTAAATAATTATTTATTGTATATGAACCAATTTAAAGCCCTCATTTTTGGTATTATTTTGCTTTTCAACGAATTTGTGTGCTTGTTGGTAAAAAATATGTTCTTTGTACACTGAAATAACAATCACGATAAGACCCTCATGTCAAGCATTTACCACTAAGTTGTAGCTACACTAAGTTTGGGTCAAAGGTATGAGAAATAGATGATTTGGGTCAGATCTGCTGACTGAAATGGTGCATTCATGAGCTACATTTTTTACAGAATGGACAAAGAATGATATCAGGTGACAAATGTATCCATTAGATACATTTACAGTTGAACAAGTTTTTTTTTCTGCTACGTAGTGGGCTGGATCCAGCCCACTATATCTGTTCTATCATCAAAACTTAGTCTGGAATACAAGCATAATCATTTTTGTTGAAAAAAATAGCATAGTTCTTGTCATAGGAACACTTGCTCAACTTTATTGACAAAAAGTATCAAGCCTTTTGGAATGGCATTATATAGATTTTGTTTAAGTGATTGGAGCACGATTGCTCGATGTCCTGACCTGTGTATTTTAAGTATATGTCTCAAACTTAGTATAAAGGAGAGGTTATCATGACTCACTTGGCACAAGTGAGTGATGCCTATATTTAGGTTGATTCTTTCCATCAACAATTATAGGATTTGTGTAAAATGCCACCACACGCCACGGTCTTCACTGCGGAGTTGATGGCCATCAGCAAAACTCTTGCATACATCGAGGTTGACGACGATATTTTACATGTTATTTTGACTGATTCTCTGAGCAGTCTTGTGGCGTTGCGCAGTTTTAACCAGCAACATGTCATCGTACGAGACATTTTATCGCACCTTACTTCTCTGCATCGCATGGGAAAACAGGTCATACTTTGCTGGATTCCAGCACATGTCGAAATCCGTGGTAACGAGCTGGCCGACAGGGCTGCAAGGCGTGCAGCACAAGCGCCAAGGAGTCGCGTTCTCCCACTTCTTGCCAGTGACTACTACCCAATTATCTCATCATTTATTATCAGACAGTGGCAGGGCAAATGGGACGAAGTGGAGTTCAACCAATTAAAGCAAATCAAACCATAGTTAGCTCCGTGGCCAACGTCGTTCAGCCAAACTAGAAGGGACGAGGTAGCCATCTGTCGTCTCAGAATTGGTCACACTCTAGCAACACATACGTATTTATTGTGCGGGGACGACAGGCCGAAATGTGTTAGGTGTAATGCCGCACTGACTGTGCACCATGTGCTGCTGGCGTGCCAAGCATACACAGAAGAACGTAGGCGCCACTTCGGATATGATGCGAATGCTCTGAGGTTGAAGGACTTATTGGGAGATTATTCCCGATTTATACACAATGGAGCAGTCTTGTGCTTCCTTGCGGAGATGGGATTTGACGTAATCGGTAATACATGCACCTGCCTAACTGATTATTTGTTTCACCAGATCTTATATCAAGCGCCTTAATAGCTACCGATGTTTTATATTCGTTTGTGAGTATGACGCGTGCTTAGGCAACCTTGTTATGGGTGAAATATAACCCAATGGGGTTGACGCACTCTAAAACACCAATATTCATGATTAAAATGGCAAACATGCATAAGAAGCCTCTGGGCCATTTTTATCACAATGTTGTTTTTCTGGTGATTTCTGATTTCTGATTGTTCCTTTGGAAAATGAAAACTTCCAAGGATATAAGCACTTTAAGTTCAAGTACTTCTATCCAAGAAATCAGTCCAAGAAAAGAATATCAAAAACATTGAAATAACTTTTTAAAAAGCAAGAAGAAAATTGACTACATATGCCTGCTATCCCACCTCAACAACATATGGGAAGTGTGGGAAAAGGTTTTGGGTGTGGTGGTATATAATGAAAAATAACATACAATTATCAATAAATATTAATGCATCCTAACCTAGCCTACTGATGTTCGACGGCCTAACACCTACCGATCACATAAACGCACTAATATTGGATTACTTAAAACCTACGGATGTTGGATTGCCTAAATATGATTTTAAAATGTGATTTTCAAAACAAATTGCAGAGGACTGTCCATAATAGCCAATGCACGTGGAGGGCATGTATCGTGAAATAAATAAATAAATATATAAATAGGAAGACGTCAGCCTTCCACAGCCGCCGGCTGCCAGCGACCATCGTGCAGACAACGGGTCAGGCGTGCACGGTCAAGTTCGCGGACCGCCGATAGGTCATTCACATAATGACCAGATCAGGTCGCGAGTGATGCCGTTGCTGTATCCGTTCCCGAAGCCGTCCCGTCGGCTCCTGCGACGTCATTTGCCCGAGGGGTATCTCAGCTGAGGCCACCATCAGTGGTAGCCTTACCTGCTGGCGTGTGTGTTCCCTTGCCGCCCCAGTTCAGTACATAATATATATATATATATATATATATATATATATATATATATATATATATATATATATATATACAAATACACAAATATATATATTACGTGGGTTATATGGGGCCTCCTGTCGGTGGCGGATCCAGGGAGGGAAGTTGGGGCATGTGCCCCCCCCCCCCATAAAAGGTGGCGTCCCTTCAACTAGGAGAATGCGTCCCTCCGCGAAGGCTCGAGTGCACCCCAACACCCTCGAATTTTTCAGCCACAGGCGCCTCTCGGCAGGAAAGGTACCCCTCAAGCTACTTTCGCGGTGGCGCCACTCCAAACACGTGTCCCTTCCCCAAGATCACAATTCCTGGATCCGTCCCTGCCTCTTGTGGCAGCTATTGGTTTCCTGTAGCGGCTATAGGACCTCTTGTGACGACAGAGAGCCTCCTAGTGCGGTCTGGGGGCGGTCAGATCATTTCAGGCGGTCTTCTGTGGTTACGTTTCGGAAACTCTCCTGCCACTGAGGGGAAGAATCTAAGGCGCACTTAGCTTCCCTCCCCCCCCCCTCTGTCTGTCCTTTCTTTCGCTCTTGAACGAGGGTGACAACTTGACCAGCTAAAACGGACGGTAGAGGGAGCCTACCAATATCGGGAAAAATCAATTTGTTTTGGAGGCACTTGATGGTCAGCCTGCCGGAAACGGCACATTGTTAGGCAGGAAGATTGTTACTGGGTCATTTATGATACATTTTGCTGAAGCTGAAGAATAGGTCTTTCAATTGGTATGCGTCAAAGTGATCTATATTGCCATAAAACATGCAAGAGAGCGTAGAGAAAAACGGTAAAATTGCATGTAAACCAATGGTGAAGTGAAGCCTTCAAGCCCGCTACCAAACCAACTTCGTGGGGGCCCGGGTTCCGGCGCGTTGGTTGATTTGGGGAGACGGCAGCTCGTGAAGTACCTACTGCAGAGGACCTAATTCAGCTCAAAATGAATAGTCGTGGTTCTAAGGTAAGCAGTAGCTGTCCGTGAAGCTGGTGGTGACAAACAGTGGGACTGAAAAATGATGAAGACTGCTTACGGTGGTAAAAAAGTTGAGATGATCAAGTTCAGGTGCGGGATGCCTAGGTGCAAGTTCAATGTCATAAATTTCAACCGCCACTTCAGTCAAATTAATCCCGACCTCGATCCAGTAATTGACAAGAGTATCGCTGGGTCTAGATTCGCTCCCGGCGAGAAATTTGCATCCTGGTGTCACTGATTCACAGTAAAATAGGTAGAAGGGTAGTACCTACCTACCTACTTTAGGTAGGTAAGACTTCTGGTCAATAGGTAACTATTGACCAGAAATATGTTCATTTGGCAACAAATTGTACGTGCGAGATGTTACGTCACAACATGATTGGCTTACATTTAATACCGAGCAAATGCTAGCTGACAACATATTTTGTTCGCCCCCAGTGCTTCAGTATATTTGTGCTTGAAGGTAATTTTTTAAGTTTGGATATTTGTGTACGTAAGGCTTATGAATGTGATTAAGACGACGTGACCACTCATTTGTTCTCTGCAAATGTTCACTTTTCAGTTAGAGGGCAAAATAACACCCAAAAATGGTTTTGAATGAGGTAATAAAGCGTACAAAATAATGCTACTAATATGTAAAACAGCCTAACATAACCTCATCTCCCTCGTAAGAAAAAAATCCATCAAAATTGGAAAACTTTTAGAGAAAAAAATCCATGAATATTCCTAAGTACAAAAATCATAGCATAACCTAGCCTGACCCGGACTAGCCTATTTTGAAGAAAAACAAGTTCCTTTTTTTGGGAAAAAGTAAAATTATCTCAAAATTTCCCTATTTAAAAAACCTAACCTAACCTAACCAAACTCAACCACTTTGTTGTTATATTTATGCAAGTGTGAAAAACTTGTCTCGTAAATACATCAAAGAACATTAATACCTGTGTTTCATTGCTATCATGCTATAAGTACGTACCTATGTACTTACCTACCTAAGTAGGTAGGTTAACCTGGCCTAAAATGTTTAACCTAGCCTAACCTTTTCGTAAACTTGTGCTTTAAGACATTTTTTTGGATTCTGGGAATGTTTTCCAGTGCAGTGTCCATAAATTGTTACTTTTCAGTTGGAAAGCAAAATAACACAGACAAGGAGATAGGAGTTAGGTAATATGGCATAAACAATGTAAACATGGAGGAAAAAAATGTAGCATAACATGCACTGTCTTGGTAGGAGACTTATTGCGCCCCCCCCCAATATTTTTATCGGATAGTGAATATTTTTTTTAAAAAAACAGCGTGAAGCAGCGCGCTGAAATTTGGCATAGCTTTTTTTACATCAATTTGACATGTAGTGTGGCATTTCTGCTGTTAGGGCATCCAGTCACTAAGATAGTTTAATACAACGAAGAATGGCTCTTAGATGCTCCTGGGTTTTAGACATTGCGTGTAAAGAAAATATACGACCTTCAATATACCAGGAGGTGCTGAGTTGACATCAACAGTAACGTTAAGGATTATGCTTTATTACTCAACGTTTCGGCCAGGGGCCATCGTCAGGAGTGATAAGAAAATGTCAAGCTCAACAATTGAGAAAAAAAAAGCACGCGGGAAAAAAGCGTGCAAAAAGACACGTGGAATGCAGAAAAGCCTCCTCAGTGGTGCAGACACTTAAAGAAACTCCAAACCAGAAACAAACTATGTCAAGATAGAATTATCTGAGGAAGCCCGAGCCGATGGTCCATATACATATCGATGCATACACTCATGCACATATATAGACTTATATCCAATATAACGCGTAATACATAACATATAATTTATGTTTATGTAATTGTATGTGATATACCAAGACGTCGTTTGCGTGTTCAGTTGCGGCCGTAGATTACGTATGTGTAGAGATTCGAGGACCTTCAGATCAGCGTTGTCCCTGGCTGTTCCTAGAATTTATACTTTGAAGTTTGCGTTAGTGTCGCTGTGTTCCATGTTAGAATGTTTGTCGATCATGTGTTCGCCTAAAGGTGTGTATGCTCTCCGAAGTCTGGCATCTCCCAAGTGCTCATTGTACCTATCCCTGATACTACGTTTGGTTTCACCGACATAAAATATTCCAAGACAGCGGTTGCACGTTATTTTATAAACTACGTTTTTCCGCGTGCATCTACCTTTGAGCCCGTTGATACAGGTGTGGCACGTTCTTCTACCAGCAGGGCATGGCGGCATGTCCAGGGCTGAGCGGACTAGGTAAGATTTCAGCGTTGGTCCGCTCGTCCAGGCTACCCTAACATGGTTTAGATGAGACGAACGGATGGCTGCGTTTACCCGTCGACATAGTTGGTCATCGACAAAAGGAATTCTCATGTAAACATAGTTGGGATTGCTACCCGTTCGATGCCGACGTTGCCCACTTATCCTACTCCTGTTGTGAGGGTGAACAGCACGAGCGGCGGAGTGTACCCGATGTGCTGGGTATCCGTTTTCCAGGAAAAGAGTCGTCATCTTCGCAAGGTTCCGCTCGCATGAAATAGTATCAGAGGAGACTCGTGCTGCTCTCCTCATTTGGGATGTTAAAACGGCCTTTTTAGTGGCCATCGGGTGGGCCGAATCATAGTACAAGATGATGGGGCTGCCATAGGTTTAAAGTACAGTTCGGTGGTGTAGCTCCCATCAACCTGAAGTACAAACAACGTATCAAGGAAAGGAATCGAACTGCTATGACCAGTGTGTTCTAAGGTAAACTTGATGCTGGAGCAGTGTTGGATTTTCACTTCTCGTTCTTGGATTCGGAGTGTATAATCCTTGAGTTCATGCAATTACGGAGTGCATAATATCTGGTAACCATGGGGTGAATACAAAATACTGAGACAAAGAAACAAAGTCTTGTTTTTCCATTCAAGAAGCATGGTTACAGGTGTTTCATCCCACACAGCCTAAGTATGCCTCCTGATGCTGGATCACATAAAAATAGTATTCACTGAGAATACAAACTTCACATAGCAGTCCTCTGTGTTGTGGTGCTGGAAAAGTGTTGAATATACTGTCATTGGCAAGAAGTAATGCATTTCATCAATTGATTTTCCATGCAAGTTTGAATATATATTTCATTTCAGGTATGTATGTATATTACTATGATGAAATATGGTATTCAAGCTTAGGGTATCCAAAGACATTTCTTACACAGTTTACCTCCATGAAGCAAACAAATGGTTTAGGCTTGGTTATGTTATGATAAGTTGCGCTCTACTCTTAAGTTGGACAAGTTTTCATATCCAATGCTTTTTTTTATTTCAAGAAATTGTTTTTCAACAATGAACCAGGCAAGGTTAGGTTATGTCAGGTTATGTTCCTTAATTTGCATTTTTTAAGAAAAATACTGGTTGAAATTGTTCCCTCTTTCAAGAGAATTGTTCTTTTTGCATTGAAGGTTAGGCTAGCTTAGGGTAGATTATGCCACATTTTTTTCTTTTGCAAATTAATTTTTGCACTATATTACCCAACTCAAAGCCCATTTATTGGTGTTGTTTTGCCTGCCAACTGGAAAGTATGTATTTACAATGGAGGTGAGTGGTCACACCATGTAAACCACATTTATAAACATGGCATTGGAAAAAGGAATTTCAATAACCCAAAATTACCCTAAACTGCAAATTTACAACTAGAAACAAAGTGACGATGAACAAGAATTATGTCTTTCACAACAGGAACCACAAAACCTCAATATCCCTTATGGAAAATGATTGGTCCTGAACCCTGTGCTGATGAAGAATGCCCATGGCATGGTTGGAGTTTAAAAAGAACAATGTATCAAGACTGACACAAAATGTTTCCAATATGAAATTTGAATCCATTCATTCTATGTACCACCATAGGCATTATGTTAAATTTGGAAATCATTATGTCGCATTGGCAACAACAAAAGTGTACAAATTTACACCTGTGATTAGCATGCTCCAACTGTTACCCATCGAAAGACAGCATTAATAGCAATTAACCATATTCGCCGCAATAGCATCGGCAGAAAAAAAAACAATTCCTACAAGGGGCTTGCCAGAAAATAGGAGTCACCAGAAGATAATAAAGCAGCACCTACCAGTTACTATTCCCACAGCACCTACTCTTTTCTCCAGATGCACACCTGAGGAGAACGAAAACAGAAAAATAACAATGGCTTCCTCCCCGGCTTCGGTACCTTGACCGTTACCTTGGCTGACTCGATAGGCCTTGGGTTGGCCTTAGCCTTCATCAGGGCTGGCAGCTACTTGTGTTACATTGTCACAAAAACAATGCAATCGAGACAAGCTGCTCTTTTACCTTTGGCAACAAAGATGTCATCACATTGGCTGAGTTCAAACCACTAAGCCAATCAGCAGCCTCCGTACGGTCAGCCGGAGTTTACGAAAGCCCAGTAAGCGGCTCATAACCACCCCTCATTTTGCAGTGTATAAGAACATGACGGCTAAATTTTCATTTTCCCGGAGTGGGAGAAATTAGTTGTCGCAGTGGCATAAACACTATTATTGCCACCAGTTTGTGGTGTACTGAAACAATGTAGGTCATGAAATGGAAGAACACTGAAATTTCTGGTTATATGGTGGTCCATTTGACTGTAAAATGTAACCAGGTTTGAAGAACGTTTTGGTACCATTTAGGTCATTTTCTTGCGTAAAATACATCGGATATCTTTTTTGTTCTATTGCTCTGGACTGGTCCAGGATGCAAAACGATCAGTTTTGTTCATGTCAAGTTATGTAGAACATCTTAATCTTCAAGGAAACAAAAATAAATGCATTATTTATAGCCTTTCTTGGCCGTAGTTTAAAAAGCTCCGACCGGAGTGGCAGCTGGAGAGCCGCGAATCCATCGAATCCAAGAAGCGCCGTTCGGGTCTGACCAGTCTGGGAATGGTGGTTTCCCTTCATTAGGCGAGCCGAGAATAGAGGTTTCTTTCACTTGGCGAGGAATTTGTACTGTATGCACCGAGTTGCCCACTGGATTGAAAGAGACGAAAGGGGCTTGTTGTAGGCATCGCCAACCTTGGTAGGAACGACCTACTTGGATATAGTCGGATAATTCAAGGACCAGGTAGTGAGACTACTAGTTGATCTCGTGTAGTATCGGCCGACGTAGGAACTGAGGCCCAATTGAGGTTTCTTGAAATGTAATGATTCTTGTTGGTGTAAGCTTCAGTATCAAAGCAGGAATATAGCTACCTAGCTAGAATGATGTATGCACAACCAGCTTAATGTTGAGAAGTATGGGTAGCCATAGGAAAATTGTGATTCCTTATATTTTGCAGTGGTACACATTTGTATTCCTCTGTTGGTGCCCATGCATGCAGTGGCACAGCCTAGGACAGGGTTGTTTTATATACTGGGGGGGGCAAGTGGACCCTCAATGTTTGCTTTGCTTCTCAAATGACAATTTTTAACATGGGACCCCATGGTGTGTGCCCCCAATCTATTTCACCCTGATTGCCTTTCATGTATTTCCCCATCCCAAATAATTTTCATAAATGAACATCCATGACCTAGAAATAGTATTTTCATAAGTGTGTTCTTAATGTGTTGGATTTGGATGGAAGAACCTTTCAGCTTGTTTTGTTTTGTTTTGGAAATCAAGCTTTCATTTTTGTAAGACAGTATATTTTCAGGAATACGGGATTGGTCCCCTTCAGTGCACCCATACAGTAACTCACAAGCATTGTTGTGCTCTAACAAAATGTTTCAGGAAATTGTGAAGTGCACCCCACCTCATACCCCAATCAACTCCATTATTTTGTTTGTTTGTCCCTGCAGCTTCCTGAACATTCCTATGCCACGACAAATCATAACATATGTCCACAAATATTTTGGGGATGTGATTGCTTTTGGGATTTGCAAGCTGTGTAGGGTTCTCTAGTTTTGTCTAGCCTTGCATTCTTCCGAACACTATTGGGTCCAGCATTTTCACAAATCAAAATAATGTACACATGAAGGCATCGCTGTTTATTAATTCACATGTTTCAGACAATTACATACCACCTGCACCATTTCATGGAACAAATACATTGGTATTAATGTTGTATGCAGATTGCAGAGTGATCCTTGAGCATCTGTTGTCATCTGTTGCACATGCTAGCAAGCTGGCACTTGTCTAGTCTTGCTTGCATCTAATTTTCTGTTCCACTTCTGCATCCTCTTGGAATGTTGCTGCAGCTTTCATGGTCACCTGAAATAACAAATGTGCATTATTCTCAATGATGTTGCCAAGTTGCTGTGGCAAGGACATAACATGGCTAGACGAGATGAAGAGCACCAAAACTAGAAGGGTTTTTCATTATCAGCCATTTATTACTATATGTTATAGGCCCTTGGAACATTCTGCATCCTCTGCTTCATCACAATCCAATAATACTATTGGATTGTGACAGCTGGTTGAGATTGCTGTTTAAGCAAGGCTCTTCACGATATACCATGTAATGTAAGGAGTGGATTTTTTTGGGAGTGTATAATTCTTTGGATGACAAAAGTTCCAAAAAAGGACCATATTTCCAACACTGTGCTGGAGTGTTGTTAGTTAATTTCTGCAAAGAAGTCAAGCAGAGAGGCCAAGCCATGTGGTTCAAACACCGAAAATATCGCCTATATACCTCATGTAGAGAGCTGGTTTTAAATCATACGAAGCTAAGAAGATCGACTCAAGGCGGTGCATAAAAGCAATCGCTAAAGGAGGTGCACATCGGTTACCCATAGCCACTCCTTTTGTTTGCTTGTACATGGAGTTACCAAAACGTATGAGGTTATTGCTGAAAATATGTGTTAGTAATTTCACACAGTCCTGTACCCCAATCCCGAAAAGACAAATATCATCCAGATTGTCCTCGATTAGACGAATCACAGCATCTATTCCCTCCTTTATCGGAATGCTGCCATATACATTTTTCACGTCCATGGTGAAAACAATACTGCCTTCCGGAAGTTTGGTAGGAAACGTTTCTTTCACCCTCTGTAGGTACGACTCCGAGTTTGTCAGATGGGCGGGAACCAACGCTAGTATCTGGACAAGAATCTTGCTCAAGAACCAAGATAACTTGTCTAGGGGGTCACCACTCGCCGACACTATAGGGCGCAGTGGAACCTCTAGTTTGTGGTTTTGGGGGAGGCCGTATAATTCCGCTGTGCGGCTGGAATGAGGAAGGAGAGATAACACTGTCTTTATGTAACTTCCCTGATAAAGTTTCCTTGATGATAGTACATGTTTCGATTTAGAGACGTTTGATAGGGTTTGGTTGGGAAGAAATGCTCTGATAATCGTCCGTTATTTTCCTGGCCTTTTCAATGTAATCTGTTTTGTTTAGCACGACGAATCCTTTGCATTTATCTGACGGCTTTACTATCACATTATAGTTGTTTTTCATTTCCCGAAGTACTTCCCTCTGTTTCGCATAATTGTCTGACATTTTGTTCGATGCTTTGTTGTGATATTTATATGCTTTTATAACTTTTGTTTTTAAATCTTTCAACTCAGATTCTAATTGAGTTGTGGCTCTCGGTGGTTGGTGTGCAGGAGTGTCGGGAAACATGGGGCGAAGCTTTGAATAACCTGTGCTAGAGGTGCTTTGTGATAAGCCTGTCTGCGGTACCTGGGGTACAGTTTGCTGTTTTCTCTCCCTCACATTCCTCCGACCTTCCTTCCCTCCTAAGTCTAGAGGTAACTTACTTAGTTAGATATATTTGGATTGCTTGACAAAGGCCCCAATTTTGCGTTAGCTCAAAAAGTAGATCGCAGCTGCTTGGAAAAGGCAGAATCAGGCGTAGAAAGGGCGATCTATGGTTTGCGGTGGAGGAATGTGAGGGAGAGAAAACAGCAAACTGTACCTCAGGTACCGCAGACAGGCTTATCACAAAGCACCTCTAGCACAGGTTATTCAAAGCTTCGCCCCATGTTTCCCGACACTCCTGCACACCAACCACCGAGAGCCACAACTCAATTAGAATCTGAGTTGAAAGATTTAAAAACAAAAGTTCTAAAAGCATATAAATATCACAACAAAGCATCGAACAAAATGTCGGACAATTATGCGAAACAGAGGGAAGTACTTCGGGAAATGAAAAACAACGATAATGTAATAGTAAAGCCGTCAGATAAATGCAAAGGATTCGTCGTGCTAAACAAAACAGATTACATTGAAAAGGCCAGGAAAATAACGGACGATTATCAGAGCATTCCTTCTCAACCAAACCCTACCAAACGTCTCTAAATCGAAACATGTACTATCATCAAGGAAACTTTATCAGGGAAGTTACATAAAGACACAGTGTTATCTCTCCTTCCTCATTCCAGCCGCACAGCGGAATTATACGGGCTCCCCAAAAACCACAAACTAGAGGTTCCACTGCGCCCTAGACGGCGAGTGGTGACCCCCTAGACAAGTTATCTTGGTTCTTGAGCAAGATTCTTGTCCAGATACTAGCGTTGGTTCCCGCCCATCTGACAAACTCGGAGTCGTACCTACAGAGGGTGAAAGAAACGTTTCCTACCAAACTTCCGGAAGGCAGTATTGTTTTCATCATGGACGTGAAAAATGTATATGGCAGCATTCCGATAAAGGAGGGAATAGATGCTGTGATTCGTCTAATCGAGGACAATCTGGATGATATTTGTCTTTTCGGGATTGGGGTACAGGACTGTGTGAAATTACTAACACATATTTTCAGCAATAACCTCATACCTTTTGGTAACTCCATGTACAAGCAAACAAAAGGAGTGGCTATGGGTAACCGATGTGCACCTCCTTTAGCGATTGCTTTTATGCACCGCCTTGAGTCGATCTTCTTAGCTTCGTATGATTTGAAACCAGCTCTCTGCATGAGGTATATAGACGATATTTTCGGTGTTTGGACACATGGCTTGGCCTCTCTGCTCGACTTCTTTGCAGAAATTAACCAACAACACTCCAGCATCAAGTTTACCTTAGAACACACTGATCATAGCAGTTCGATTCCTTTCCTTGATACGTTGTTTGTAGTACAGGCTGATGGGAGCTACACCACCGAACTGTACTTTAAACCTATGGCAGCCCCCATCATCTTGCACTATGATTCGGCCCACCCGATGGCCACTAAAAAGGCCGTTTTAACATCCCAAATGAGGAGAGCAGCACGAGTCTCCTCTGATACTATTTCATGCGAGCGGAGCCTTGCGAAGATGACGACTCTTTTCCTGGAAAACGGATACCCAGCACATCGGGTACACTCCGCCGCTCGTGCTGTTCACCCTCACAACAGGAGTAGGATAAGTGGGCAACGTCGGCATCGAGCGGGTAGCAATCCCAACTATGTTTACATGAGACTTCCTTTTGTCGATGACCAACTATGTCGACGGGTAAACGCAGCCATCCGTTCGTCTCATCTAAACCATGTTAGGGTAGCCTGGACGAGCGGACCAACACTGAAATCTTACCTGGTCCGCTCAGCCCTGGAAATGCCGCCATGCCCTGCTGGCAGAAGAACGTGCCACACCTGTATCAACGGGCTCAAAGGTAGATGCACGCGGAAAAACGTAGTTTATAAAATAACGTGCAACCGCTGTCTTGGAATATTTTATGTCGGTGAAACCAAACGTAGTATCAGGGATAGGTACAATGAGCACTTGGGAGATGCCAGACTTCGGAGAGCATACACACCTTTAGGCGAACACATGATCGACAAACATTCTAACATGGAACACAGCGACACTAACGCAAACTTCAAAGTATAAATTCTAGGAACAGCCAGGGACAACGCCGATCTGAAGGTCCTCGAATCTCTACACATACGTAATCTACGGCCGCAACTGAACACGCAAACGACGTCTTGGTATATCACATACAATTACATAAACATAAATTATATTTTATGTATTATGCGTTATATTGGATATATGTCTATATATGTGCATGAGTGTATGCATCGATATGTATATGGACCATCGGCTCGGGCTTCCTCAGAGGATTCTATCTTGACATAGTTTGTTTCTGGTTTGGAGTTTCTTTAAGTGTCTGCACCACTGAGGAGGCTTTTCTGCATTCCACGTGTCTTTTTGCACGCTTTTTTCCCCGCGTGCTTTTTTTTTCAATTGTTGAGCTTGACATTTTCTTATCACTCCTGACGATGGCCCCTGGCCGAAACGTTGAGTAATAAAGTATAATCCTTAACGTTACTTTTGATGTCAACTGAGCACCTCCTGGTATATTGAAGGTCGTATATTTTCTTTACACGCAATGTCACTAAGATAGTCAAGTTCAAGTGCGGTCACCTCCAAAAAAAGATCAACCAATCGTCACGCTTTGACGAGTAAAGATGTTCCAATGAAACTTTCACCGTTTACTTATCTCTAGAGACGCACCTTTCTGATGCACCTTTCTGTAGAAGAGATAGGCGATCAAAGTACATATTCAGTTGGTAAACCTAAATGATCGGGCTGCTAGGATTGTGATCTCATTGTCTACTTTGATGTTTGATTTGCCCTTCAGAAAGGTGCCACACCGAAACGTTGGATACCTATAAATTAACACTTTGATGTGAAATATAACGCTACACATAACTGCTATCCTACACGTATCCAAATTGTCTCACTGCTCAACAGTATTACAATAGCGTGACGATGGATCTATGGGCAATCACTGAAGCACGGTACGATTTTTACCATATGGAAACAAACACCGCTAAAAATATCCACCATTGTTCTAAACGCCTGAGTGTAGTGAGAGTGGCTAAAGGCTATGAAAGGATTCTGCTCAAAGGGCAGGAGACGCGACAAAAAAGCGTACCGATCCGAAAAAATGTGATGCCGTTTAATAATGGGCATTTTTGAATCACACACTTACATTTTTAGGAAAATTTTGATTAATAATACAGTAGCATCACACATTTTTAATAAAGAAGTTCATTCTATTCAACAGAAACTCAGGCAGTACTTCCCAGCTGTATGCACAACTAAACGGTGCTCGGAAAGGAATTTGGAAGTCTGATTATATTATATATTTTTTTAAAAACTTAGCACGAGACCGAAGTGCCAAATGACCCTGTAGTCGGCGCGCCCATAAACCCAAATAATCAATCAAGAAGGTCGAGTGCGAAGTATGTTTTAGAGCGACACGGCAAAGTTCAGTCTCCAGCACATGCTTAGTGAAGTATTTGCCATATCATCGTTTGCTTAGCTTCAATGGATGGAATACATAAGCGACCTAACACTACACCGCTTAGGCTCTTATTTACTAAAGTCATGAAACATGTAAATAATATGCAGTAATTAATGAAATGTCAGGAAATGTAATTAAAAAACGTAATATAATTAAATCGACCTAATGGAGCATGCCGAGCGAGAGTGCAGAATAACGTTTTTCAACACTCTTATTCTGCATCCTAGAATAGGCCACGTTACAAACAGTGGTGTTTTGACGGTATGAGAAAGACAATCTTGTGCATTTCAGCTGAATTATCCGGCCAATGTATCGGACAGATGATGGTCCATCCGATCCATGCCATTTGTTGGCAATACCGCCTTTGAGCTGACCGTAGTTATAGGGCCTCGGGCTGACCTGCTGAGGGAAAACATTCGAAGCTGCAGCGGATTGGCTTGTCATCCGAATGGTTAGTTGCGGCGTGCGGTAAAAGACTCATACGACCAGCAGTACAGAAAAATCAGCTAAACCGTATGTGGTTTATAATATATTAAGCCATGAGTGATTGAATTATGATATTTAAACCACTCTCCTACCGCTCGTGATTGTCACAATGCTCCACTTACGATCGGTTTAATATTTTTTCCTCATGCCGGCTTTCACGTTAATTGTATATGTTTTCCAGTTTAACTGCCAGTGCAGTTGTGGGAAATAAACAGCAAACGGATTTTAGGGCCTCTGTAACGATCATTGCACTCAGGCACTGTATAATATAAAGGTCATTGACGGTACGATTAACACTCACCGTGCTATTAACCCTCTCCGTCTTCCCGGTCATATCCTCACACCCCGTCTCGGGGGGGGGGTGGTGATACAAACCCATCCCCCCTAATCTCCAAACAAAGCGTCGCACGAAAACGAAAGAGATGTCATCGGATAGCGCTCGACGAGTAGGGCTGGAAACCACCACAAAAATTGTATCCCCAAAATGTGACGTCACTAGGGGGCCTAGGTTTTCACGGCTTACATAATGTTTTTGGCTCTGGGGAGTTCATTTTGGGGGAGATTTGAAAAAAGAATTATTTGGAATCAGAAAAGGAAGATGAAATCGACCATGGCCCTCTGTAATTTTTCATTTTTACAATTTTCTGTAATTTTTCTTTATCTACTGGGTAGAGCGAACCGAAAAACGTTCTACGTCAGCTTGCTCTCATGAAGAAAAAAATGCTTACTTTAGCCAGAATCTTCGATATTAGCCCTAATTGGCAAATATGCAAAAGTAATAAGTAATCAAAAACGGGGAAAAATCAAAAATTCCTATGGTGCGTTTTGTTTTGTCCCTAAGGATAAACAAACACTGAAAGTTTCATTAAAATATCTTTATCCGTTAAAGCGCAACGACTGGTTGAACTTTTCTCGAGGTGACCTCAATTGACCTTTAATAACTCGTTGACCCTAGATGACCTGAACTCAAAATTTTAACACCGCATGCCAAATTGACGTGGGAAAAGGCATGCCAAATTTCGGCGCGCTGCCGCGCGCCGTTCATTCACTATCCGCGGAAAACCTCAGGGGGGCACACATTAGCCCCCTCCCCCTCGAGACGGCGCGGGTTAAGACATACTGTTATATCAAGGTATCGCAAAAGTACGGAACCGGGTATGAACCGTAGTTTCGGGTATGGGATAACACTTATCACATGACGAGTGAGTGGAACTTTCTATTTAAACCAATAACCGTAGGGGAATTGTGTAAATATAATGTGTCACCTCACGAGTGCTTTCATGATTTATTTCATGCGAGCTTTCAGACCAAGTTTATTTGTATTCTTTACTTTATATTTTTATATTGGCTTATCCATAGTCCATATATCATAATCTGCAAATTATATACCATGTTCCATAATCCACATACCATCACATATAACCATAGTCTTAAATTTGTGGATGGTAGCCATCCTCAGTGCGAAGCCTTTTTCCTGGAGAGCACTTCAAATTTGCTGTGTATTTCCGAGCAGCCTTCTCAAGTGTTCAGCCGTGCAGGGTTGTTCAGCCAGACTATTCAGATAAATATTTTTTTCAGAGGAAAATGCGCCCTTTGAGACGAAAATTCGCCCCTTCGGAATCCTCGAGTGCACCCATCCCCTCACTCAACAAATCTTTCCGCCGAAGGTGCCCCTGGGAGATGATGTGCCCCCTTCCCCCAATGGAAATTCCTGGATCCGCCCCAGAGGGACGATATGAAACGGGTTGGCTGTCGGGAGCTGAGGCGGCACGGAGTGGGCTGGCCGTCGGGTGGCTAAGAGGCGGCACGGAGTGGGCTGGCCGTCGGGCGGCTTAGAGGCGGCACGGAGCGGGCTGGCCGTCGGACGTTTGAGGGAGGGTGTCAGTACGAAGCGGGGCTATATCATAACGTCCAGACTTCACAACGTTCAAAGCTCACAACGTCCAAGGATCATAACGTCCAAAATGCGAAATAAAGTATAAAATGTCTCGGATAGGATACGTTCATAACGTCCAGAGTTCATAACGTCCAAGGATCACAACGTCCTAAACTGGCTTCAGAGGGAGCGTTCATAACGTCCAGGGTTCATAACGTCCAATACATCCAAAAATAGTTCCTCAGTTGTCCGCTAGAGGAGCCAGCGGAACCCTAGTGGTGAAATCGTGCGGCTGCGTCTCCGCTTGCTGTCAACAGGTGGCAGGAGTGTGCAGTTATTGTCGCGTGGAACCTCGCAAATGTGCTGCCAAACGTGATCTGGTGGTTTCTTCAGGTGTGGATTCTGAAATATTCTCCAGTTCCTCCAGGGGACGAATACATTTCCTCAGAGGGTCGCCTTCGGTGGGAAAATTCGTTGAGCGAGTGCAGGGGCTGCGCATGAGAATACTGAGGGGGCACCTTTACCTCCAAAAAAAGTTTCCAAAACTTCAAAATTCCTATCTATTTTTTGAATTGAGGAGGTTAAAGAAGCACCTAACTTATCCTTACCTCATTTTAGCTTTACCTTGGAAAAAGTGTGTAAAATGTAACCTGTGACATTAAACAATGTAGCCATGATTCCAAACTGCAATAACAAACCTTAAATGGCCCAATCCAAATCATATCTCACACAATAAAACTGAGAGTGAACACATGCTAACCACATTCTTCAACATTGCACATTGCAAAAACAAATGCCAAGAATTCAAATATTACCTAAAAAGCACAAATGTAACCTGAAAATAAGGACCTGGATGACCCTGTTGAGAAGTAATATCCGGCATTGCTTCTCCGGTAACCATTACCCAGTTGTGATGCAACAGGCAAGCATTTACCAAATTGTGTACAAGTTGGTGTGTTGCACAGTATGTGTGCACATGATTACACATAGCATAACAGGAACAATATGATAATAGATAGGGCATGCTAGCTACTAGCTTTACCGATATTTTCCTTAAAAGAGACAAAGCTTGTGATTAACATCTTGTATCCATACTAAGTTTTTTTCCTTTTTGGCATTACTTTACTTGCCATATGAAAAAGAAACATTTCTGATAGAGCTGAGGGATCACATCAAATTACTCACATTCATCAGCATGATATATGAACACTTATTGAAAATCAATTAACACTCATCCATTCA
>JAOTOM010004329.1:15000-85000 GCA_034440615.1 Ashinkailepas kermadecensis | reverse complement strand
GCGAGACACAACGGCCGGGACCGGCGACTGCTGGTTGTTGGACTCCGAACCCGACGAGTTCCAGTCGCCGAACAGTTGGTTTGGCCGCCGCTTGGCCGGGGTCGCGCTCTTGGCGGCGGGTCGCGCGGCCTCCGGCGCCGGCTCGTCCCGCAGCACCTCGGGCGGCGGCAGGGGGGATCGGGTCACGCGCGCCGCCCAGCCGCCTGCTGCCGCCCGACCCCTGCCAGCCTTCCACGGCGCGCCACTACGTCTGCCACGTGTGCCAGCCTTGTCGCCGCCACGTGCCAGCCGAGGTGGCTGTGGCGGCGGCTCTGTCAGCAGCGCCTTGTTGCGCACGCTGCGCGGATCGTACACCGGGTAGCGTTTGAAGGTGCCCACCGTCGACCCGGTGGCCACCGTGGGCTCGGACCCAGTGCTCTGCGCCAGGTCAGAGAAGATGCGAGGCGAGCGGGACGGTCTCGCGCGCTTTGCCGGACGCGTCTTGACCAGTGCCATGTACGTTCCACTAGCGCTGTCCTCCGTCTCGCTGAACACCGTGCGACGTACACGGCCCCGCCGACTCTCCACTGAACTGGTCGAAGTGTCCAGGTGCACACGGAAGCTCCGTCTCTTGGTGTCGTCGCCCTCTCGTTGCTTGTGTGATTCGTCTGGGGGAAATTTCTGCCTCCTCTGGGCCTTCGAGGCGGCTGGCTTGGCGGCACGCTTGGCCGGTCTTTTGTCTCTTGCCGCAGCGGGCTGCTTCCGCTTGGCAGGAGATGCGGCATGTGCACGCTCCGCCTCACGGTCGCTGCCGCGCTCGTCTGCCCAACTAATTTCGAGCCGACCCGCCGGCTGCCGGGTCCGTTTGGCTGGGCGCGTCCGAGCCGACGCCGCGCCGTCGGCCGGCTCGTCGCCGTCGAGGTCGACGGCGGCCGGCGAACGGCCAGCCGCCGGCGCCTCCACGGCGGGCGGCGACACGCTGCCGTCCCGGGACTCCGACCCGGAGCTCTCGAAGTAGTGCGGAGCGCGGGCGGCGCGCCGGCGCGTCGCCGTCCGCTGCGAGACGCCGGCCCGCGCCGACGTGCCGGCCGCCGCGCGGCGGCGACTCGAACACTCGGCCGGGCGCCACCGATCCAGCGGAGCCGTGAGGTCGTCCGCCCGGCGTGCGGCCTCGTCCTCCGGCGACGTCACCGTAACGGGAATGTCTAGCTCCGGCTCAGACGGCGGATGAACCTTGTCGACGCCGACCTCGTCCTCGCTGCAGCGTGACACGCCAGCGGCGTCGGCCGGCTCCGGAGGGTGATCATCGAGACGGTCGGACTCGGTACTGACCCCGTGTACAGTCTGTGCACAGTCAGCCTGCCCGTGGCTCAAGGCCGGATTGCTCTCTTGTGAAGCAGAGATCGGGGCGTCTTTCGTCGGAGAGGTACTCTGAACTCCCTGCTTGGAGGTGGCATCCGATGCAGACTGATCTGAGACGGTCCCGGGAGCTGCCCGCTTCGAGGGGGCACTCGACGCCAGTTGCTTGTCAGCATCTCCGAGAGTTTCCAGAGTGGCGTTGATACTGGGAGTTCCTTGAGTGGCGCTAACGCAGGGAGTTCCCTGCTTGAAGGTAGCGCCGGGAGTTCCCTGCTTGGAGGTAGCGCCGGAAGTTCCCTGCTTAGAAGCAACATGGGAAATTCCTCGAGTAGCCGCCGGACTGGAAATGTTCTCTCTGGAGGCAACACTGGGAGCTCCCCGCTTTAAAGCAGCACTGGGAGCTTCCTGTGCGACGGTACCTCTGGCAGCCAGCAGGGCGGGAGCAGCGCCACTCCGAGGCTGTGAGGGGTCGATAAGACTGGTGCCCGAACTCTGGGTGACCTCCACACCTTGGTCAGGTGAAGGCGACGGCACCTGGTCAACGTGTGGAGGCTCCGCCGCCGCCGCCCCTGCAGTCTGCCGACAGATTTCGCGGCCAGGCGACAGCATCTCCAGCCGGGAGAACCTGCCGGACGGTGAGTGCGACGTGCGGCGACGCGCGCCGCCGGTCACCTTCTGCGGCGCCTGAACGACGGAGCTCTTGGGCGGTCTGGCGCGCGCCGCCGACGGCTGTCCGCCGGCCGAGTGGATGGCAGACACCGGCACAGACGCCTTGGTGGAGCGCTCCGAGTCGGCGCCGCTGGCCGCCGTCCGACAGCGCACGCTCTGGATGGCCGTCGACGACTTGTGCTGTCGGCCGGGCGCCAGCAGCTCGCACGACTGGAACTTGTAAACGGCGCCGTACAGCCGCGTCAGCACAGTGTGCAGGTCGTGGCCCTTGACGAACGCGAACGTGGCCGTGTTGCCGTCGAACGCGGCCAGCGCGTCGGAGGCGAGCAGGCAGCGGCAGGGCTGCGCCATGGTGAACGTCAGCACCTGGTTGACGGCCTCCAGTCGCAGGCGCACCGCCAGCACGTCGGCGCGCTGCACGGTCACCGTCTCCCACAGCCAGTCGTCCTGCTGCGTGTCGGTGACCGGCCGCTGGCAGTAGACCAGCACCGTGCCGCTGCCCTCGTTGAAGTCCACCCACAGGTGGCGGTAGGCGGCGTCGGCCGGCTTCAGCAGCGCGTAGTCGGCCAGCAGCACCGACTCGGCCGGGAACGAGTGGACCGTGCGCTCCGCGCCCAGCCGTCGGTTGAACGCGTTCAGCAGCAGCCGGCAGTCTGGGTCGAAGTTGGCGATCGAGACGAACGCGCGCTGCAGCTCGCCGGTGGGCAGCCAGCTGGCGGCCAGCGTCGGCCGCTCGTCCTGCGTGCTCAGCCGGAACAGGCACTCCACCAGGCTGGCCTGCACGTCGTAGTCACCGCAGGCGGCCAGCAGCTTCGGCAGCGCCGGCAGCTGGCCGTCCAGCTGCCGGCGCACGCTGCTGCGCTGGTCGCGCGGCAGCGTCTCCAGCAGCGCGTTGACGGTGCTGAGCAGCTGCCGGGCGACCTCCAGTGCGGTGTCGTCGCCGGCCACCAACGCCATCAGCGAGCGCAGGTAGGTCGGCAGCCGGTCCGGCTGGCGGCCCACAATGAATCTCACCACGTCGCCCACCGCGCCCAGCAGGTTCTTGATGTCGTCCAGCGTGTGGTCCGGCTGCAGATAGCCGATCACTTGCCGCATGAAGTCGACCATGGACGGCTCGATGGCGCCCAGGATGTCGCCGTCCACGCAGTAGCCCTGCACAATTCTCACCATGCTGAACACCTTGAACGGACGGCCGACATCCACGAAAGGCAACATTTCGACGGCGAACTGCACAAAGCTGCACGGGTCGACCTGGGCGAAGTCACGGATCTGGAGAAGGTGAGGATATCGCACTGCGACTCGACGCACTTCGGGAGTTTTGAGGTTCAGTTTGGTCCACGCGACGATTTGCTTCCAGCAGTCTTGTGAGGAGCGGTCCAGACAGAACGGCAGCTCGTGGTCCGGCTCCATGGCCGCGGACTGAAGGTGCCGCCAGCCCAAGCGCTTCTGATCGCTGCGCTCGCCTCACAGGGCAGCTGCCGGACAACAACGAGCGGTTACGAACATACGGCCAAGAGCGTGGCCACTACTTTGTTAGGTAAGCATTCTGCACCAAGCAGCATTGAACGCCACTGACCAACACCATTGCATCTTTGATTCAAATGACCGGAAAGCACAAGTACGCTTGGGTTCGAGCATACTAGTTCGAAAAGTTCCAAAAACGAGGTGATCACTCCGACCTCTTCTAACCTCTGACCTACAGGTCGAAATGTAACATCTTGCATGTCGTTAGTATTCCAATATACTGAAGAGTGCCATGCTAACGCTTCAATTGCGCATCAGTTATTGCTTTTAGGCAGGAAATGAGCATAGAAAAAACTTGTTTGCGAAAACTACTGTTAAAAGGATCTGTGAGGTCAATCAGGGGGCCTTAATTTCAAATCTGATATCAATCGCGACATTCCACCATACGGAACACGTTGGTTTTTCTTCCATGTCACCAGCTCTCTCAGTTCGGAAAAGCTAAAGGATCACAACACACTAGTGAAGGTGGCAAATTATCATGCGCAGGTGGGAGCCAACACAATTCGCGCACTGGCGGATCCAGGGAGGGGCCATTCCGGCCATGGCCCCCCGAAGCGCTTAAAAGGGGGGGCATAGTGTCTTTTGCCCCCCCCCGAAGCCAACAGAAGTCAACTAAATTAAATTGCAGTAACCTTTGCCGAGGTTAAAAAAGGGCGCTGGATGAAAGAATCTCCAATTTTAAAGGATTTTGTATTATTGTTTGGAAGCCAGTATGGTAGCATAGTAGATTCTGACACACATCGAGGGTCCCATGCTGCTCAAGTTCTGCTTACAGCAAGAGTTGACAAAATCGGATCCGCCAGTGTACACGTGCACGAACGTTGACGTGGTACAAGACGTTGAACGTGAGCGTGAACGTTTTGGTAAACAAGAACACAAATCCGGTAGCATAGGAACGGCGGTGGTAGGCTGGGGCCCCAACTCAGGAAATTATGTTGTCAATTATTATTATTTTTATTTTAATGGGCCCCTTTGCCAAATAGTGGTCGAAATCCGGTGCTTTTATCAAAATATAATGGGAGAATGGGCACCAGTGATAAAATATTCGTGAAATAGGGTGGAATATACCACTTTCTAAACACTCAATCGACATCCTTCTCCAAGAAGTATCGGCATCCTGCTCCTTCATATGAAGTATTCATGTCTCGTTTCTAACAGTATCTCGTTTATAAATAGCATGTGTATGGTCTCGATAAGGAATGGTGATACACGAACATTTTGCAATGCAATTTCAGGCAAAGGGATGGCCTATAATGTGATATGGCTTACAATACCAGTTTATAGCATAGTTATTATTCTCCCTATCCCGAATATAGCTCTTCTTAAATTATGAATCTCAAAACAAATGATAAAGGTTCAGTCATAAGTACCTACACCATTCACTGGCGGATGCAGGGAGGGGCCATTCCGGCCATGCCCCCCCGAAGCGCTTAAAAGGGGGGCTATAGCGTCTTTTGGCCCCCCGAAACCAACAGAAGTCAACTAAATTAAAATGCAGTAACCTTCGCCGAGGTTAAAAAAATGGCGTCCGGAAGAAAGAATCTCCAATTTTAAAGGATTTTTTTAATTCAAAATAATTGTTTGGAAGCCAGTATGGTAGCATAGTAGATTGACACACATAGAGGGTTCCAGGTTGCTCAAGTTCTGCTTATAGCAAGAGTTGACAAAATCGGATCCGCCAGTGTGTACACGTGCACGAACGTTGACGTGGTGCAAGACGTTGAACGTGAACGTGAACGTTTTGGTAAACAAGAGCAAAAATCCGGTAACATAGAAACGGTGGAGGCAGACTGGGACCCCTACACAGGAAATTATGTGTCAATTATTATTTTATTTTTATTTTTATTATTAGTTTTAAAAAATGGGCCCCTTTGCCAAATAGTGGTCGAAATCCGATGCTTTTAACCAAAAATAGTGTGAGAATGGGCACCCTCCAAATCCGTTCGATCCCTCCCCTGATGCAATTCTTAGGTACGCCACTGGGAGAGGGGGAGGGGAGGGGGCTGACGCCGAAAACCGAAAGTTGCCCCCCCCCCCAAACCGGTGGGTTAGATCCGCCAGTGAATTCGCGTACTTCCATTCCTTGTTTGTTTATTTATTTGGGCTAAAGGGCGCCTGAACTGCTAGTGGTTATCTAGCGCGTACTTCCATTCCTAAGTGTGGATTTCTGTTCTCTTAACCCGGCAGTCACTGGGGGTATTTGCACTCATACGAGTTGAGGGGAGGGGCTTCCCCTCCCCGTATCTTCGCAACCAATGAACCGATTACGCCGATTAAATGGCATTCGATAACTCGATAACTTTCTACCAACATGGCCAAAATCAGCCTCAGCTGCCAGTGTCTGCCAATCCTGCAAAGGATAAGGACAGTAATACAGGTAGGGGTAATCTTTACCCTTCGGCCGACGATAGCCAAGGTTAGTGATTTGTAAAGAGGGTATAGTGGGAACAGTGACGTCACAGGAGTCGGGTGTCGGTAAAGATTACCACCTAACCTAGACTAAGATAATGTAGCATAATATACAAAATGTATCATAGCATAACATAATCTAACCTAACCTAACCGAAAACCAGAATCCTCCGAAGCACTGGACGTCGTGACGTCACTTCCCGACTCCTGTGACGTCACTGTTCCCCACTGTACACCTCTTTACAAATCACTAACCTGGCAGTATGCGTCGGCCGAAAGGTAAAGATTACCCAGGTAGGTACCTAGGTACATACCTAGTTAGGATGAGTGCTAGGAAACAGCTCAGGCTCCGAGCTTCACCCATCCGCAGTAGTCCGAATGGTAGGTTCGCACTATTACTAACTTTTACAACTCATGTTGTCTTGGGCTCACTTCTCACCTTATTTGCAATCCTTTTTTGGGTTACCGCGATCTGGGGCGAGGAAAGGCGGGAATGGACCAGAGCCGCACGTCAACATGACTCGCATAACTCCTGGACATCGAAAGCAGAAACTAGCGATATAAACATTTGAGTTATGCGCGTCGAAGGCTTAAAAAGATACCAAATGCTGCCAATTTTCTAGAACTCATACATTCCTCATAGAAGAGAGCAAATTTAGATTAAAATATGAAGTTAGCACTCCACTGGAAATATATTTTGAAATAAATATAAGTAGAAATTGGAGAAAAACATTTGAGTATACACATTCACTACACTTCGCTTCCATTGAACTCTAAATTTATTGTATATGAAGTTCTAGATAAATCAACACAGCTACATTTACGAAACTCATTTTGCGAATCCGGCGCCATCCATAACTGGTAGATGGATTTTTGGGGAATTCTAAGGAACAACGATTCTTTGGAAGCTAAGGTTTGTTTCTATTCATATTTTGGTACTTACTATCTTACCATGGGTTAATGTAATCAAGCCCAGGACTTTTTTTCGACCCATTTGCAGGGTTGCTTAAGAAAGGAGGTATTTCGGTCCAATGCGAAACTACTCGTAATGGGGAAGGATATCTATGGTTGCACGACCATTTGAACCATGGGCGTAATCTCGAGGGGAAACATGTCCCCCAATAGTGGTAAATTTGCAGCTTCAGGTAATTTTGAAGTCTTTGAATTCATTTTGGTATTATTGCAGTTGCAGTAAGATATCCAGAGAAACTCTTCACCCATGTTACCTAAAGTCATAAAAGTCATAAAGTATTAAGGCTTAATAAGAGCCACAGGGGCCCATCTGGGTTAAGCCTATCTAGAAAAGGTACTAGAATGTACATACTCCCACCCCAATCAATCCCTTATCCCAAGTTCCTAGGAAGCTATATATCCCAGCCCATCTAACACCACTCACTTGCTACCGCCTAACACCCTCAATAATCACAAGCTCCTCCCATCACACCCATCGTGCCACCACAGACAACCTCATCAGCATCACATCCTGAAGGAAGGTGCCGAATCCACTGCTAGGCACATCCCACAGAAATTCATAAAGCGTTCAGACTTAATAAGAGACTCACTTGCTATTGCATAATACACTCAACAATTACAAACTCCTCCCATCATACCCATTGTGCTACCATAGACAATCTCATCAGTATCACATCCCGAAGGAAGGTGCTGAATCCACTGCTAGGTACACCCTATATAAAGTTATAAAGCATTTAGACTTAATAAGAGACTCACTTGCTATTTCATAACACAGTCAACAATTACAAACTCCTCCAAACTCCCACTCCTCCCTGTCGATCAACCTTCCCTGGAATACAGAAAAACAATCCCCCTATTCTTATAATGATTGTCTATGCCGTTTTTAAAGATGTTCAGTGTGTTGCTACTGACAATGGTTCCTGGCAGCTGGTTCCAGTGTTCTACTACCCTGTTGGTGAAGAAAGACTGTCTTAGCCTTGTCCTGCTGCGATTAACTTTAATTTTGAATTGATGACCTCTAATTGCATCATTTCTGTTAAATTCAAACATTTCCTGAGATATCCCTGTTCCTGACCATGAACAAATTTAAAAACCTCGAGATCTCCTCTCAGCCTTCTATATCTAAGTGAAAACATGTTCAATTTCTTCAGTCTTTCCTCATATTCCAGGTTGCCTATACCATTAACCATTTTGTTGCCCTCTTTGTACTCTCTCTAAAAGCCAACAATCTCTCATAACTAGGGGACCAAGCTTGGTCACAGTATTCCAAATGTGGCCTGACATATGCACAGTAAAGCTTCCTGATGACCTCCTCACTTTTGTATGACACATTCCTCTGTATTGCCCCAAGCATTCTTAGTGCCTTCTTCCTGGCTTCTTTGGTCTGTTCTGATGCCCCCAATTTTGTGTTCAAAATAACACCTAAGTCCTTCTGCTGAGTCACGGATAGTACTTGGCCACCCATCAAGTATGGAGCCTTCATATGCTGCCTACCTACATGCATGACTTTGCACTTATCAAAATTAAACTTCATTTGCCATTTTTCAGACCACTTCACTAGCTCGTCTAAGTCTTTCTGCAGCAAAACCTGCTCATTTTGCCCTGTTATTGCCCTAAAGATCTTCAAATCATCCAAAAATTTTAAAACCTTACTGCTTAGGCCACATTCAATGCTATTCACATATATAATGAACAATAGTGGCCCCAGTACCGACCCCTGGGGGACTCCACTAAGAACATTTTGCCATGATGACTTTGTACCATTTAGCATCACCCTCTGCTGTCTATCTGAAAGCCACAACTCTATCCATTTTAGGATGCTACCTGCAATACCATGGACCTGAAGCTGCATCATTAACCGTTTATGGGGTACCTTGTCAAAGGCCTTACTAAAGTCAAGATATGCTACATCAACCTGATTTCCTGATCAAATTGTTCTGTAGCAAAATTCAAAAAGTCCAAGAGATTTGTGAGGCACGATCGCCCTTTTCTAAACCCATGTTGAGTATCTTGAATCAATCTGTTTCCTTCCAGAAAACTAACTATTCTATCCTTGATAATTGATTCGAGTACCTTGCAGACTAGGGATGTGAGGCTTACTGGCCTATAGTTTTCAACTTTCCCTCTTTCTCCTTTCTTGAAAATAGGAACTACATTTGCCCTTTTCCAATCTGTTGGAATTTCATTTTGCAAAACTGATCTACAAAATATTATACTAAGTGGAATTGCCACTTCCTTTTCAGCTTCCCGCAATACCATAGCATAAATTCCATCGGGTCCTGCTGCCTTGTTTGTCTTTATTTTTCTGATATAATTGAAAACAATATCACTATCAATGAAATCAACATCGTGTATCTGATCACCTGTCACTGAACTGTGGTTCACGGTTGGCAGATTAGTCACATCCTCCACTGTAAACACTGATTTAAACTGCTTGCTCAGCTCCTCAACCATCTCACTATCCTCACTCAATATAGTCCCATTTACATCCAGTGGACCAATTGTGCTTGAAACTTTACTTAGCTTGTAGAAATGCAGCTCCATGATGATGCAGCAAGCAAATGTGTTCGGTTTTGTTAGGTTACATTAAAATTAATTTTTCTGTTGGACAAATTTTCAAGAACATTTTTGGGAGATTTTTAAATAAACAACTTGAATTTCTCCTTCAAAAATAGGCCAGACTGGGTTAGGTTAGGTGGTCATAAAGTGTGTTATAAAGTGTTAAGGCTTAATAAGAGCCACAGGGGCCCATCTGGGTCAAGCCTATCTACCAAGTATATCAGAATAGTACATGCTCCCACCCAAATCAATCCATTATCTCACGTTCCAAGGGAACTATATACCCCAGCTCATCTAGCACCATTCACCTGATATTGTATATCACACTCAACAATTCCAAACTCCTCCAATCATGCCTCATTGTGCTACCATAGACAATCTCACCAGTATCACATTCCCAAAGGTCTGTGCTGAATCCACTACTAGGTACACCCTATATAGTATAATATAGTACTAGTAATATAACATACCCTATATAGCTAGTATAATACTCAATTTATCAGCATGATCAAAGATAACTTTCATACTCCATCCACCTCCACATAAAGGGGCACGTACAGTGCACACCCACTTAGCATATGTAACACCCCATCCACCACCCCTTAGAACTAAGAAAAATAAGATTTTTCAACCTAAAATAGTTGTCTGCCCTATTTTTAAATACATTCAAATAGGGACTCACCACAACATCAGCAGGCAGACTATTGCACTGATCAACAATCCCATAACTGAAGACCTGTTGTCACTTATCTGTTCTAAAACTTGATTTGTCTAGCCTGAATTGATGACCCCAATGTGATGGTCTAAATATAAGGGCATCATTCAGATTGACCTGATCTAGCCCTTTAATAAGTTTATACATTTCAATCATATCACCCCTTAATCTCCTATACTTGAGTGAGTGCTGTATTGTAATACTGTATACCGAGTATTCCAGTGTTAAATTTGCAGTTTAAAGTAATCCTTGAATTCTTGGTGTTTCTTTTTCAAATGGAATGTTT
The DNA here is from genome assembly GCA_034440615.1 of Ashinkailepas kermadecensis. Taxonomy (NCBI): domain Eukaryota; kingdom Metazoa; phylum Arthropoda; class Thecostraca; family Neolepadidae; genus Ashinkailepas; species Ashinkailepas kermadecensis. Next base: position 74,528 of record JAOTOM010004329.1, on the reverse strand, counting down.
ATGAATGTGGTTAACACGATGTGACCACTCATTTCCTCTGCAAATGCATACTTTTCAGTTTGGAGCCAAAATAACACCCACAAAGAGGCTTGGAGTCAGATAATATAGCATAAAAATAATGTTTGAAATCAAGAAAAATGTAGCATAACCTAACCTATCCCAGCCCAACCTTCCATGCAAGGAAACATGATTTTTTTAATTAAAAATTTAGACAATTTTTTCCTTTAAAAAAGGAACTAAAAAACAGACATAATCTAGTCCAACCTGTTTAAGAGAAAATTCAAATAGTTTTTTAAAACATTTTTTTAACTTCAATTTCTTTCCAACTTAATGCACCTGGCCTAACCAAACCTAACCCTATTGTTTGCTTTATGGAGGTAAAATGTGTGTAATACCTCTCATGGTTATGCTGAAGTGCAATAATACTATTTGTACAACCACTCATTTATTTTGCTTCCCCAGGCTGCTATGCATTGTACCGCATAATAGGCAGGGCTAGGTCATCATAGACAGGTAGAGTTAACTCAAAAGTGATCAGGTCATGAAATGTTCAGGCTGAATACCAGCCACAGGAACCCATCTGTGTTAAGTCTTTAAAGCAGATACCATTCTTTTTAAATATAATAAATTTAATTAGAGTTCTTGCTGGGGTGGCTTTATGAACCAGGGTCCTATTGCTAAGCAGAGCTTGTTGTGTGAACCCTGGCCCCACCACCCGATCCATGAATTCCAGTTCAACAGCATAATTTTGACCTAAAGTTTAACATGCTGTCAATGCACCGACACGGCCGCCTGGTAGCTCGTCCCCGGCCTTGTTGGGCCAGCTGCCAACTGACCCTCCCAGCTGGGGGCTAAATGCGAGCACGCAAAGTGACTCAAACCCTGTGTTGCCAGGACAGGGGAGACCAGAGCAGGCCAGTGCTCTAACCAACTGCGCTACCAGGGCGGCGCAGAAGATTACCATAAAAGAAGGAAAAGATTAAAGCACCCTAATCATTGCTACACCCTGAGTTAAGGAAGGTACACCTTTGTGTTCCCATGGCCAGTCTCATCAACATCACATATCTAAGGGAAAGTACTGAATGCACCATATTATTGTGTGAATCATTTCAGTTATATCACCCCTAGTCTCCTATACTTGAGCAGTTACGTATCTAATGCCATAAGCCTCTCCATGTATTCTAAACTGCATAGTCCACCAACAAGCATAGTAGTTTTGTGCTCCACTTTTTCCATCATACATATACATATGTCCAAGTAAAGGCCCCTGCCTCTATACAATGTTCCAAGTGTGGTCAACTCACATGGGTAATTTGAAACACCAATAAAATTTGGAGTGCATTACAGCTGAGACAGCATGCAACACACAGTAAGCATGGCTAGATGTTCTGTAATCCATATATTTACTGTTGTGGTGGATGGGGAGCCTATTTGTGTCATGGACACAAATAGGCTCCCCTCATTTCCACATTTTTTAACACCCACAAACTAGCGAGGTTAACCTGACTGGCCTGTAGTTTCTCAAACACATTTTGTTGCCCTTTTTGAAAATTGGTACGATATTGGCATTTGAAAATTGGTACTATATTGGCATTATGCAAATCTTCAAGTACTTGAGAATACTGATAAGATGTCCTGAAAATGATACTTAGGGGAATTACTACAGCCTTGCCACACTTGCAATCTGTAGAAGCTTAGGAATCTTATTATTTCCTGCTGAACAGTCTAGCTACTTTAATTTCAGCCTATTTTTGGGATGCCTTGACACTTTATTTCTAGTTATTCTACATGCTTCTAGGTTTTCGTCAGTGTTTAGGTCTTAGTTTCTTAGAATGCCTGTTTCTCTGATCATAGCAAGTGTCTTGCTTACCTGGTCAGCCACAAAGGGTGTCTAACCTCGTGCATTCTGATCTGCCCATTGGAAATGAACTTATCATGACCTTGAAACAGTTTATATTTTGGCACTACCAACATTTGATATGCACCAAAGCCTGGCAATAACTCTTCACACTGAATTTAACCATCAACATTTTGAGTGGGCATTCTGAACATTCAGCTGCTCCCATGAACATGCTGGGTTCAGATGGAGCCCATCTAATGTATGCATGTCTGTCCCCATCCCCCCCAAAATAGTCACACCAGAGCTCCAAATACCTCACCCATACCCTACACAAAACCTGACCACCATATTATGTATTCATATTGTGCTAGAATGCCACTCATTGCCTGCACCTACCCTTGGATGGATGGCTGTATCACTCCTCTCCAACTTCCTGCTAACGTACCTCAAAGCCCTGTGCTCATGTAATGTTTTCTCCACATTACATCTACCAACATCAACAACACCCACATGCACGAATATCATTGCATGCTGCTTCCTTGCACAACCCTATTCAGCCTATTCCCGACATCCTTGCATTGGGCCCCATTGAACCAGACTTGTGGTTGTCTGTCTGGGTTTCTACTCCAGAATGTATGGTCTATATAACTAACCCACGAGTTCGGCACAACTGCAACCTCTCTCTCAGCAGCTTTAGTCACCTCACTCGCACCTGCATGGTCTCTGGCATTGTTATTCCACTCCAGCATTCTTGAACCTATTCAGCAAGTCCAGTCTTGGGTCCACTTTTCTCATAGCTATCCTTGTGTTTCTATGTCTAGTCACTCTCCACTTTCCACAGCCATCTCATGTATCAGCACTTCCACCTCCTTCACCACCACTGCTCTCATCCTGCACCCGACTTGCTCGACTAGCATTGCCTATGATGGGTAATGCTATAAAATGTATTAATCCCTTTATAAGTGCAAATGTCACAAACTTAATTGCAGAGCATTGCTTGATGTCCCATTACCTGCCAATTATTATGGTACCATGGTAATCTAATGGAGCAAAATGGTCACAATATGCATGTATTAGTTAAATGTAATGCAAGCATTATTCTTTAGTATTTTGTGCGTCAACTTTCATCATAAGGACATTGCCACTAGCATTGCTGTTTGGGCACTGATGGTTTCAGATCATACTACTTGACTTGGAAGAAGAAAACATGGGCCGAAGCAGAAACAATTCCAGTGAAAGTGGAAGCTACACTCCCATTGATTCTTACAGAAAACAAATAGGTAAGGCGAGGCATAGCATGAGAAGGTGGTGGATTTATGGCACAATCTGTGGTTGATGGATTCGGTCACATTTTGACACATGGTTCATTTATCGAGTTATGCTATTCAATTTGACACATTGCCATATTGCTAACCTGCGTTAGAGTGGGTCTAATAGCATCTAGCATGTTGACATTTCGTGAAAATTGAATGCCAACATTTCTTCATGAGTAGCAAGACAGAATGAAGGATACAGATAGCAATGAAAGGCCGCGATTTGATTTTTTTTTTAATGACATAGCTGACACCTAACTTCAAAGTTAATATGTGGGTGAAAGAAAGCTCCAGGATGATGCAGAAGGTGATGGATGGAAACTGGAGACCTTTCGTATCATTCCATATACGTTCTCTTGATTTTGCATAGTAAACCAATACCATTATTTAGTTTTATCTATGCTGAAATTCCTGCCGATTAAAAGCAGTACGAAGGGGATGGGAAATTAAAACTGGGAAAAGAGAGAGGGAGAACATCAAAGTTGAATGGAAAGTGTGGGAGTGATGAGAGGGGGAAGTGGGAAACAGGTGGCGAGCGGAAGGTAAGAGGTCGAGAGAGAGAGAGAGAGAGAGAGAGAGAGAGAGAGAGAGAGAGAGAGAGAGAGAGAGAGAGAGAGAGAGAGAGAGAGAGAGAGAGAGAGAGAGAGAGAGAGAGAGAGAGAGAGAGAGAGAGAGAGAGATAGAGATAGAGATAGAGATAGAGATAGAGATAGAGATAGAGATAGAGATAGAGATAGAGATAGAGATAGAGATAGAGATAGAGATAGAGATAGAGATAGAGATAGAGATAGAGATAGAGAGATAGAGAGATAGAGAGATAGAGAGATAGAGAGATAGAGAGAGCCGTCCAAATTGTGTGCACCGTCCAAGCCGCATCTCGCCGATTAGATGCATTTCCCAAATTTCGATAATCGAAACGTTCCCTTTTCCCGGTTGCCAAATGTTGCCGCCGCAGAGGTCTGGTCGGTGGCGTGGCGGCACGGGGCGGCACGGGGCGGCACGGGGCGCCGGCCGAGTCCGCCACAGCCGGGCGGACTCGGGGCGGACACGGGGCGGCACAGCGGGCGGACCGGGGCGGCACGGAGTCCGCCACAGCCGGGCGGACTCGGGGCGGACACGGGGCGGCACGGGCGCCGGCCGAGTCCGCCACAGCCGGGCGGACTCGGGGCGGACACGGGGCGGCACGGGGCGCCGGCCGAGTCCGCCACAGCCGGGCGGACTCGGGGCGGACACGGGGCGGCACGGGGCGCCGGCCGAGTCCGCCACAGCCGGGCGGACTCGGAGGGGGCCGCCAAGCCGGGCGGACTCGGGGCGGACACGGGGCGGCACGGGGCGCCGGCCGAGTCCGCCACAGCCGGGCGGACTCGGGGCGGACACGGGGCGGCACGGGCGCCGGCCGAGTCCGCCACAGCCGGGCGGACTCGGGGCGGACACGGGGCGGCACGGGGCGCCGGCCGAGTCCGCCACAGCCGGGCGGACTCGGGGCGGACACGGGGCGGCACGGGGCGCCGGCCGAGTCCGCCACAGCCGGGCGGACTCGGGGCGGACACGGGGCGCCGGCCGAGTCCGCCACAGCCGGGCGGACTCGGGGCGGACACGGGGCGGCACGGGGCGTCGGCCGAGTCCGCCACAGCCGGGCGGACTCGGGGCGGCACGGGGCGGCACGGGGCGCCGGCCGAGTCCGCCACAGCCGGGCGTCGGCCGCTCACGGCGGTAGGTTTATTGCCCTGGGCGATGTATTGAACGTATGTTTTCCCTTGCGTTCGTTTTGATACACTGGACTGCACCCCGTTGCACACCACCCGCCTTCGGCGACACGACGAATTGTATTCTAGTTTGTATTGCCAAGATGACTGAATGGCTTCAATGACCAAATAGTTATAATTGAATACAAAGTATTGAAAGCAATTTTGTAAACTAACTAATGCATGCGCCGCTACATGTAAGTGCAATATATTATGCTCTGCTGGTCAATCTGCAGTCAGCTATGCGCATGGCCCGCGATATTACGTGGAAACATACAGTCTCGGAATATTTCGTCGCGAGGATATTTTGACGTATAGTGAAGGTCTTAGGACCTACATAACGATAACATAATTAACTGCGGTATCCAATTTCATATAGCGCATACTTATTTCGGAATGCGGTTTCCCATTTCGTATCCGCAGATATCGCGCAAGGAGCCATCAACGAAGAAATAATAAAAATTGGCATTTAACCACATTTGACCCTAAAGACCTAGAGTAGTCACATGTATAATGCAGTGAACTCACTAAAGCCGTACTCCCCTCCAAATTTTGCACTTCTAACCAGTAGTTTCCGAGTTGTAAGGGGGCTGAATCTGTACCTTCTGTGCTTCTGTTGGGGTAGTGAAAGTTTCACAGGATAAGCTGAAGTCCCAGGTATTAGCAACGCTTCTTAGTAACTTCAAAAATTTTATACGGGTTTTAATTTATCGTGTACAAAATGTCCTACTTGTGCAATGTTTTACTGCTTCTGTACTAGTTTGTGGTCTTTGTAGCTGTTCAAGAAGTATCCATATCTTCTCTTATCTTCATCCTACATGTTCAGTTAGCTAGTTATTTGGGTTTAAAGGGCGCATCGACTGCAATGGTCATATAGCGCCCATCCCACATGTTCAATATCTTGTATATAGTAAAATTTATATACGTCGTCATTCTCCTGTGAGTACGTGCCTGTGACATAGGAATAATAGTCGCTATAATCAAGTTACGGATAGTACAAAAGTAGGTATTCTAACACACATGCAGCCAAAAAAAAATCAACAAAATATTTATTCCTAGATTTGTACCTCCCCTTTCCTCATGCATTGTCTCTGCCCCAGCACAGTTTACTACAGAACAGACTATTACTCCATATTTTTCAAGATTGATCATGGCCTTATCCCATTACCTTGACCTAGATAAGTATCATGGTGTCAGTGGATGTCTGTGGTGCGCATATCTTGCTTACTATATCGCAAAGCCGCATTTGTTTAACAACCAGGCTGCTCCAAAAGCTACCGAGCCTACCAGATCACAGAGATAACCACCATTGACCCCTCTGGCTTGACTGACGGTCAAATAAAAGAGGCACCCACAAATATCACGAGCATGTCTTCAAAGTTCCAATGTGGAGCTACGTAATGTTTAGCTTGTCTTTCTATCCAGCCTAGAACAAAAGTTAATTGACGCGATCTAATGTCTGCGTCTGCCGCGCCCAGGGGAATAAGTCAGACGAAGGCAATGGGCCCCCAGGAAAAAGCGGCGCTTTTGCAATTGACCAGGATGAGTTCTGAAAAGCTCAAGCCCGACTTGAATCTCCCACTTGCCTTAGCCAAATGTAACGTGAAACTGGACCGAGACGACACACGGACGAAATTGCGCATCTATTCAACCGCCATATGCCTCACGTTTGCTTATGCATGATCCAAATTCCCCTTGCCACTCACTCATCCTTGTTTCAGGGAGACAAAACTCGAAAAATGCCAGAGAAGATGTCAAGCGAGCTAAGCTGCTGCACCAAAAGAAGGAAAATGCAACTCAAAATTATAAGGTGAAACATTTTCAGGCATTCGCGCTGATTCACAGTGTCTGCAAGTCCCTGCCTTGCATGTGCATATGCGCATGCATGCATGTATTCTCGCCGTACCATGTGTATATGCAAGTTACTGATGGACTGGCGAGATAATGGAGAAATCAGCTGGTCGAAGCCGATAGCTCTGACGCGTTGATGCACTTGTATCTATTCTGGTGTTGGTATTTGATCACCCTTCGTTTTCTAGGTAGGCATGACATATACCAATAGATGGCTGAAGCCCTTCATGTCATATCTGGAGCAATATGTGGGAATCGCAGAGGGAAGGCATTGTATCCCGTCTGGTTTTTTTGTGAAGGACATTTTGCGACTTGAGACTTCTTGATGAATTATTCATTTATATTTTCTTCAGTCATTCATCTGATCAATGTCAGCTGTGGCCATAGACATGTGGCGATCTTTTTGTTGCAACATATTTTGCGGAAGCGTAAGCCCGAGTTAGAGTTAAAAACACTTAGCATTTTCACAAGCTTCCGAACAGCACAAGGAAATGTTTGATGTACAATGAAATGAAATCATGCATTCTGTTTGTATCAGACACACTGTGGCATTGATGGGCCATTGTAGCCTATGGTGCTTAGCAATCTGATTACTTAGCTCAAAATATCGTGAGCACTTCTTAGATATCTAACTAGTAAAGTCCTTATGTCATGAAAGTATAACACTTTAATCAAACAATTTCGGTACAGTGAACTATTGAAATACGGGCGAGAGTGAAGCCCAAGCGAGTCTACTCCCGGGTATATACGACAATTCAACTGAACAGCCCGGTCTTTTTAGTCCCTCGTCACGCTTTTAGAACCTAACATACTTTTTTTCGTTGCAACAGTTCAAGCCCTGGTTACTTCCCTCAGGATGATACCTGTTGGCAGATACACTGGAGCGGGAAGGCTATGAAATATAGGTGACCGACACAGCGTCGCATCTGTGCCAACTCAAGTTGAAATAGTGCCTTCGAGTTCAGAGATATATGCACCATATTCAGCAGACAAGCTTTTTTCGGCGACATTGTAGCTAATTTCGGTTGAAATGGACTGTTCTTCAATGCACATATACCGAAATTGCAGGCACTATTTCCACAATCGGACTCCTCTGCCGAATCCAGCTGACGCATCCGAAATTTAAATGCAATGCGCCAAATTGTCGAAGTAGGTTTTCTTTCTTCTGAAATGCTTATGTTCCCGCAAAAGTTAGACTCAATAAGCTGCATGCACGTCTTCACTGGCTGTCGAAAGAGCGCAGTTGCGGTCGCTCCACAAGCGTCCTGTCGTGGTATGGCATAGTTGTAGGAACAGGAGGCAGGGGGCTATGTCCCCGTCACTATTTCCTCACTGTTTCTCCACGGTTTCAGCGGAAATTTGCTCGCCTCCAGATCACTGAATATCCTTCCTGGTATAATAAGTCATTCGTGATTTGAACTAAAACATTCCAGATACGCACACAAATTTCCTTCATATTTATATTTGGTAATTAGTTTGAATATATTGTTATAGCTTTTATATTAACAATAAGAGCCTTGTTGTTTGGTAGTGGGCAGAAAAGAATGCTAGACGCATTATATGTTGTAATTTTAATTGAACCATATTGTGTTTCCAAACCGGTACTTCCAGTCTGGTGTCCGAGCCTCCTTATCGCAAGTTGTGTTGTCAGTATTAGGCCAATGGGAACTCTTTAATCATGTTTCCGACTTATTTACCCATAGCGCTAATTCGGTCATCTGGCATTATAATTCTTGTGATTTTATCAGGATCGCTGACAAATCCACTTCATGAAAACTCATGCGTGAATTACGATTATTTATTGCTGCTAATTTATACTATCATCTAGGTTTGTTTCCTCTATCTTGCTGCTGGGCTTGGGAGACCTGGGAGCAAAACTCCGCCGTAAACCCAGCTGAGCTCTCCTGATTGCTATCATGATAGCGCTGGCCGGGTCGGTGCAGACGGCGCGGGTTAAGGTGCCAAGTCTATGCCAAGCGTACCGGCGCCGGATTCGCCGCCACAAGCTCTTCCTTTGAGCAAACACTGCCAGCGCATCAAGGGAAATATTGTATGCAGCTGGTGGGATTGAAATGTACAGCGCAGGTTTAGTTCCGGGCGAAGAGCGCAGGGCTTGAAGCGCTTTAAAGAAAAAGTAGTGGGGTTTCACAGGCGTGACGCCGAGGTCCGGTCTGGCATCAGACTTGTTGCCGTGCGTTCAGGACAGTGCGCTATCCCAGCCTGGCCGTCGTTCGCGACATTTCGGCTACTGTTGGAGGTGTCGAACAACTCGCGTTGTATGTCCAGTTGCAAGATTCCAGCTCCACTGGTGACGAATTTCATCGAACGTTCGTCCCAAACCCCATCCCAGGTTATCCGAGATTGTGATGCGTGATTGGGAATCGAGTGTGCGGATGCTCTTGATCAACACCACTCAGAACACTAAGCAGTGAGCCACCTGTTGTAATCGCTGCGGCGGTGGACAACGAACAGAGCGGTGCCCGCAAGCTTCCACTTGAATCGCGTGTTATGCTGTTCCAGGACGTGCTCATGATGGTGTTCGCCCTATTCATCATGGTGGTGGCAGTGTACGCCCTGTTCTACGCTGTCCTCACGAAGTAGATGGCCATTGGCTGGTTTTTGCCATCTAATTTGTCTTATTGACGGGGACGGGGTAACGCACCCATACGCACCCATCTTGCGTAAGATGGGTGCGACGCACAATACCGGTATGTTGTTAACGTGTTTTGCTGTGGCTATTTATTTTCACATGTGCGTATTTTGTGAGCTATGTTAGCTCGGTTTAGTTAATTGGGATGCAAGCAGCGCTTGTGTTATAATGGCGGGCCACGCAGTACTATCATGGCAAGAAATAATAGTGCCATTCATGTCATGCCCGAAGTCAGTGTGGCTGTGCTGCGTAGGCTGCGGGTATGTCGAGCCATACATCACGAGTCATTCCTCCCATTGCCATGGGCCTCGGTAGTTTGGCTGGCCACATACGAAGGTCATGGATAATGCAACCGATTATATACTTACGTAAGCCACAGGTGGCATAGCCCAGGCCAGAGCAGGGCTCAATTCTAATAAGCATGCACCTTGGCGCTAATCGTCATCTTTTCGCCAATAGTTGTGCGATGAAGCAGCAGCAGGTCTCGTCCGTGCGATGGTGGCCGACCCAGACGGTCCACTCGGACGAATCATTGATATTGGTAACACTGTACTGACGGACCAGTTGGTGGTATGTGGGCAGGGGCAGATTAGGTCTGTTTCTGCTTCTGCGGCGTGGATTTCCATTGCTGGACATATGGGTGTCTGTGTGTGTATAAGTTATGGTTATGATCTGACGTGAACGTCGCATATCAGATGGGCATCTTCTTGATTAAATCGCGGCCCCTTCACTGGACATGCAAGCTCACAAATCAAGTGCCTTATGTCTGTATTCGTACGTCGTGCTTGTATCCAATGGAGTAAATACATGGCTATGTCTAACAACGCAGACTTTCGTTGGAAAATCCACCCGACTATGTCCAGACATTTGCGTGACGCCTTTTTCATTTGTTTCATGTCTTCGACAGCGTTGCATCATTCGATGTTTCTTTAACCTTCTCCAGATAAGATTTGGGTGGTAAGATGATATAAAGCATCGCCGAACCATTGGGTGTCGATTTGTAATCTGAGAAGGTCCCTTTCCCCTCCAAATGTTGGCTTACTCCCCCCTCCCCCCTCCGCAATACATTTTTGCCCGCCAATTACCTCCACGTATTGCACCCCCAATAATTTTCAAAAATAAACGCCCCTGAACGTCTGTGTACTTTGTCAGTGTATAGATGGTGTGGTCTGGGTTGGGTTAGGTAAGGTTTGGCTTGATTATCGTAGGTTTTAATAGCTTACAGATATCGTGGGTTGTTTGGAAGGAGACGCCTACCTAAGCATTACCGTATAGGACTGTCGCTGCTGTTATACATGTAGAACCATCAGAGGCGCAGACAAAGGGTACCAGGGCCCGGCCTCCCCAAGAACAACAAAATAACTGGATCAAACAGGGCATTTTGAGATTTGCACTGCGCCAAAGCAGAAATATGTCACGAGGGAAGCGGGCCGAAAGCGGTCTCGTCCAGATGAAATTTCAGTTTTGGGTCGGGCCCTACTTTAGAATATCCCGACGGCTCCTTTTGAGGATTATAAATGAGTGCACTTCGAGAGGAATTATGGTGAGAATCACAACGTAAAGGATGGGGATTAAGAGTTCTTTTAAAGGAAACATCTGTTTAAAGCCTGTTCAATAAATTACATGCCATTTTCAGACACCTTTTGCACCTGGTGGGATTCGTTTGCCAGCCCAGATCCTAGGTACCATCGACATTTTCTTTTTATCAGACATGGGCTGTCCAGCCGTAAGAAAAGTTCCTAAGGATGAACAGCCCAAGGAAAATTTCATTTAGTCATATTCCACTTCTTCACTTTAACATTTTTAGCTGTCCACGGCTTCACCTAACACCAAGATGGTGCTGCTTGTCTGGTTGCCACGCTCCTCTATGCACTCGCATTCTCAGCTCTTCAAGTTTACGCCCAAACACTCCGATGTCTCGTGAGAGCCCGTGGATCAGCTTGTCTACCGTCATATGTCGGAAGTTGGCCATCTATTTACTTCAAGCTACGGCCGGACAGGGGCTGATTCAGGGAACACCGGGGACAGGCGCCCCCATGAAAAGGTGGCGCACCTCCGGCCGGAAACGGCGCGTATCCAGGAAGGCCCGAGTGCATCCACCCACGAGTGCATCATGTGTACCCCTCCTCCCCTTGCTGAACTTTTTTTTTCTGCCGAAGGCGCCTCCGAGGAAGTGCCCCCCCCCCCCCCACACACACTGATAATATTTTATGGATCCGCCCTTGTCGCCGGATCCTACCGAATCCCATCGCATGACCCCAAGCCCTGCTGTAGCGCACGGATCTGTGGCTTCTGCGACGGGACAGTTGAGGTCGGTGCCTTTCGTGGCAGGTTTTCAGCTGAAATGATTCATTGGCGACAGAGGATTTCGGCGCAACCCGTTCTCCCATCACCCCGGCGTCGCTCACGTGCAATTTGTTGGCCCGATCGCAACGAAGTGGTCCCCAAATGGTATCCAATACCGTGGGCTTTCACATGGTGTCGCACATCCCTCGTCACCTGTGATGTGAACTGGGCGCAAATGTGTGTCGCGTTTTTCGTCGAAAAATCAGTCTCATGTTAAACAGAGGTTACTACGGGGGCGGAGGGAGGGCAGGCAGCAGCCTGCAGGGTGGAACTTCACCAAAATCAGTCTCATGTTAAACAGAGGTTACGACGGGGGCGGAGGGAGGGCAGGCAGCAGCCTGCAGGGTGGAACTTCACCAAAACTATTATGGGGGGCTCCAATGTTAATTTCACAGTTTTTGAGGCCATTCTTACCATGCATTACCATCAGTGACGTACGGAAGGGGAAACGGGGGCGGTTGCTCCTCCAGAGAGGTCGTGAATCGCGCCGGAGTTCGGAAAAGTTGCACCAGACCGTTGGGTCCACACAAATCGCACCGGGGCCTCTAAGAACATTGGGGGCCCAAAAAAGTCGCCCAGGGGCCCTGAATATGACGCTGGGAGCCAGCAAAATCGCACCAAGGGCCTTGAAAATCATATTGGGGGCTCGAAAAATCGTTCCGGGAGTCGTAAAATGACGTCGGGCTCTACAAAGTGGGCCCGGTGCCCCTGAAAATCGCGCTGGGGCTTCCAAAAGTCGAACCGGGCCCCTGAAAATCAAGCTGGGAGCCTCAAACGTTCGCACTTAGGCCATTTAAAATTAGGCTGGGCAAAAAAAAAACAGTTGTGCCGGGGTCCTTGAAAAACACAATGGAGCCCTTAAAAGACGGGCTGGGCCAAAAAAAACAGTTGTGCCGGGGTCCTTGAAAAACACAATGGAGCCCTTAAAAGACGGGCTAGGTCCATTAAGGCCATGCTCGGGTCCAAAATATCAGGCCGGGACCCCTGAAAATCGCGCTGGACCCTCAAAACGTCGGAACGGAGCTCTTCAAAACCACGCTGAAAGCATCAAAAGCTCCCGCCTGGACCCCTGAAAATCACTCTGGAGGTCCAAAAGAATTCGTGCCGGGGTTCTTGAAAATCACGAGGCCCAAAAGGTTGGACCTTGGCCCCTGAAAATCATCTGACCTGTGGGTACCAAAAAGTCGCGCCCGGGACGCTGAAAGTCACGCCAGGGGGTCAACAGGTCGCACCGGGGACCCAAAAGTCTCATCAGGACGACCAAAAAAAAATTAAGCCGGGGCAACGAAAAAAAATCAGTCCGGACCAGGAAAATCACTGGGTCCCAACAATCCAGTAAAAATCCCCAAAGCATGTTGGGCCCTCAAAAACGTGCTGAAGCCGCTAAAACTCGCGCTAGGAATTCCAGCAAATGACAACGGGGCGCCACAAAAATCGCACAGAGACCCCAAAAACTCGCGTTGCTGCACTTGAAAATCACACTAGGGCCACAAAAGATCGCGCCAGAGCCCCAAAAGTCGCAGCTGGCTTCCCAAAAATGAACTACCCGTAATATGTCACTCCGCGGCCACAAAAATTGCGTCAAAGAACCCCCAACAAAAAAATACGCTTCGGGTCCTGGAAAAGAAACGAGTTTGGGCACCAAAAAAAATTAACGACGCCAATAGATACCGGGGCCCAAAAATATCACGCAGGGGGCCTGCGAAAAGTAGAACTCTACCCCCAAAAATTCAAAAGACTCCATCAAGTCAACCAGAGCACCGGGAAATTCAGAACAGGTCCCGAAAGAAAATGCACCGAAGGGCTTTTCTACTCTGAAGGGTGCCATGGGGTCCTCAAAAACAGACTGGGGCCCTGAAGAGCGACATGGTTCTAAAATGGAACAAAAAGACCGGGCACTAAATGCACACACCTGGGTCTTCAAAAACGCGCCGGTATCCCAAAAATATCATGGGTGCACAAAAAAACGACACGACCCTAAAAAGAGCCAGTCTCAGAAATGTACCATGTCTATAACAAAAAGAGGCTGGAGCCCTAAAGCAAATACGTAGACGAAAAAAACGCAACGGGTCCAAAAAACACCCAGCTATGAGCTAGGGCCTTGGTTCGATAGTCAATCTGGGAGCATATTTAATCAAAGAGGGGAGATAGGTTTGAAATCCGGTGACTCAGAAACGATGGTGGTAGATTGGTCCCCTCCCACGAGACAATTAAGTTGGTTACTAATTATTATATTTAAACAATATAAACGGGACCTTTTGAATAAACGTGGCCGAAATACGGCAAGTTTTTTTAGTGGGGAGGGGGTAGGGGTCCCTTCAAATCATCCCCCTGGCGCAAATCATGCGTGTGCCACTGCTCACCATAGGGTTAATGTTAAAATATGGAATTATTATAACAAAAAAGAAGAAGAATATAAGGTTCCGCCCTGCCAGCAGGCATTTTCCCCATCCAATCTAAAAAATAGTGCTCTAGATATGGACTTTTCCGAAATAGGGTAAAAATCAGGGTATGTTGGCGAGTTTTTCCCTGGTGAAAAACCGACTCAGCACGCTTTTTGCCATCGAGCCTGGAAATCTTGACGTCCCTAAGTGTAGGATCAGGGGGAGGGCACGAGCCATGCCCCCACATACACACTTTTCATTAAAGCTAAGCATTAATGCTATGGAGATGCACGGTGTGAATCAACTTCAAAAGGGGCTTTGGCGCCCTTCCCACTTTTTGATACATTTCTACGCCTCTGGCAACGCCAATGCCAATGAATATTAAGTCGAGATCTTCATTATCCAACTCAGCATGTGCGATTTCTTTAGATCTTTTATGGTTGATGATCCTGAAGAAGGTACAAGGATGTGATGTTTTACAGTTGCACGTGTGAACAGAAAAATGACAAGTGTGATACACAATTACGTCGATTGTGCATGAAACTTATCCTCAAAAGATGCTATTGAAAATGTTTACCAACAGTCGTGTGGAAGCTCTGAATAAGTGTACCCCGGATCCAGAATAAAACCCCGTTCTTGCCCTGATGGTGCATTTTCATCAGACTGGCATGAGTTAGCGTGGTCACATTGGTAAATCTAATTTAATTAATTAATTAAGATATCTAATTAATCTAAAGTTAATCACCTATATTGTAAATAAACATATTTTGTTAAAACTTCAACTTACTGCCTAATTTTGTTTGCAGTATGGGGTACAGTTGGTTGGTTATTGGTTTTGCGACACATCGACCGTTAAGTCATGTAGCGTCGCCAATCTCTCACGCTGATTGGCCGCGAGCGAAGAGTAGCGACAGGTGAAACTCGAACCCACAATCTTTCGATTGTGAGACAGGCAACTTACCCCTAGACTACTCGCCCCCCATGGGGTACAGTCGCATGACGGTTACCTTAATTGTAAAAATATCAATTCCACGCTTAGATCACCACACGTATTATCTAAATCTGACAATCCGGAATGAAACGTATGGCGCCGTTTTTCATTTGAGGAATAAATGTGCCGCGCGTGCTGCATAAATGGCGAGTAAGAGATGCTACTCGTGTTCAGCCTAGGTAGGTGTAAGAATGCCCAGAATCTCTAATGGGTGGTGAAAGTATTCCCGCGGTTCTTCTCAGTATTATTTAGTATTGGTGGCGACTGTCCTCTGGTAATTTGAAACAGAACAAGCAAAAGCAATCGTATTTTTCTCAAATCTCAATCTCAATATCAATAAGTTTTCTCGAATCTATAATCACACTGCTCATTTAGCACTGATCGCGTTGAGGGGTTTGCTGTGATAGTTATATGTTTCCTTTCGTACTGTTTTTAATCCGTTTTGATCGATAGAAATGCGATGTAACATATATAAACACCATACAAATAAGAATGAAATTAGGCATAATCCGAAGCGAAAGGGCGAAGAAGTCTTCGGCACCTAGTGAGTTCTCCATATTCGGAAATAGTTTTTCGATTAATAATTTCCTGATTTGTTTTTCCCCGGGTGTTCCAGGCTCATGGAAAGCTAGGAAAATAAAAATATGATTTATGATTTTTTTTTATGATGGCGACATAAAGTGGCTCAAATGAGGGGCAACTGGCATTTGGGGGTATCCTGGGTTCATCGACCTTGGACTGAGCTACCCCCTCCCCCTGCCGAACTGATTTGCGATCCTACACCCCTCTGATGGAAAATTTTGCGATCCTGCTGATGGAAAATGAGTTGCAATATCACTTAAAGTTTGACCTCATTTCAGCTCAACGGGCCGATATGCACCAGATCGCGCGCCGACTCAGTATGCGTACATTACAGAAAATACGTTGCCGATTGTGAAAAGTATCCGACAAAAATCATTTATAGGTTTCGGCAACAGTTATCACGATTCTGTTGCAGAAAATGCAGCGGATGAGCAGCCGGAGTAGGCATAAAAGGATCGACATAGATCATCGTGTCATTGGCACATTCGCATCAGGTGAGGTGGAGTCCCATGGGTACTCGTCCGGCAGCATGGCAGCCAACTGCCAATAGATGATTAACTAGCATCGGAATAGCGGCGATTACGGAGGAGACGGGCAGAGTTCCCATTAATAAAATCATAGTTCCCAGCTTGGGTGCCGCCACGGAACCCAACATTACCCACCCTATAGTACTTATCATATTTTAACATTAAGTTGGACATAGCGTGGAAGAATGAGTCTGCAGTAATGCCTGCAGTACCTCAATGACGGCAGGACGCCGCCCTTGATTAAGGCCATGCGGGAGCACAAAGCATGTCTCGATAATTGGCGTACGCACACGTACACTGTAAGGTACACTGTACACTGTAAGGTACACTGTACACTAAGTTACACTGTACACTAAGTTACACTGTGCGGTACACTGTGCGGTACACTGTACACTGTAAGGTACACTGTACACTGTAAGGTACACTGTACACTGTAAGGTACACTGTACACTGTAAGGTACACTGTACACTGTAAGGTACACTGTACACTGTAGGGTACATGTACACTGTAAGGTAAACTGACCACTGTAAGGTAAACTGTACACCGTAAGGTAAACTGTACACTGTAAGGTACACTGCATACTGTAAGGTACACGGCACACTAAGGCTAGAACCATTTTAAAGTAGCCCGAGTGCTTGATAAAACATTAGGAAATGTGAAGGCATTGTGTTCTCCTCGGATAGGAGCACCCTCCCCCTTGGCCAGAAACGTTCTGCCGTCCGTTGCCGCAGAGGCTATCGCCACTTTTCAGGACCACGAGACATCAACCATATGGACGTTGCGTGGAAAAATTTAGCCCGACTATCCCCTCCAATTTCAGACATTCCTACATCAATGCCTGTCATAAGACGTACCTGTTTTGGACGGGTGCTGGCGTCAGCTTATGCTGGTGGGTCGAAGTTGGGCATGCACAAGACACGCTCGGACGCCAGTGGCTTGAAAATACCAGTGGCTCGGGCAGAACGCTTCGAAACGTCCGCGAACGGAGTGAACAGCTCCCCGCGAGTGTCCTTCGCCCCGGGCAACCACCGGCTAGTTCCTCGACGAACCAATCAGAGCGCGCCGCCTGAGGATGGGCGGGAAGGGTCGCGTGCAGGTGACCTCGACCTCGCCCGGCGGCCCCGCCGCCACTAGTTGCTGAGTCGGCGGGCAGGGAGACCGTTCACCGCACCGAGAGACGCCGACAGATCGACGCCTCCGCCATGATTCAGGAATGGTTCTGGGGTAAGCGCGGACTCCTGATGATCGCGGCACGTTTGTGGCGCTCTGCGCCGCCATTTGTGGCGCGCCGTGTTGCGCGTCGCTGAATGTTGTGTTGTCGCTCATGCTGGACGTCATGCTGGCTGTCTGGCATGTTGTTCGGATCCCGGCCCCCAGAGTATCTTCGCCGGGTGTCGTTCGGGCCTATGTCGTGCACCGTGTATATCATGTGCATGATTGATATCTGGCGCGTTATTCGGCTCCCGGCCCCCAGAATATCTCTTCGTCGGATGTTGCTCGGGGCCTCTGTCGTGCAGTGTTCTTCATTGACTTCCGGCTGGCCACACTGGGTGCCAATTTTCCCGTTTACGTTGGCACGTGGTATCTGGATTTACCGACAGTCGTACCGGGAATGGGTGTTTATGCGTAAGAAGCCACCGAGCACAAATCAGAAATAGACTGATGACTTGGATTGTTGAAGCTTACCTAGCAACTTCTTCGTCTACTATTTCAGTTGACCGAGCCATGGTTCGCGAAGTATGCTGTTTAATTCCCTTTTTCGAGTCTACTAATCGTGGACAAAAGGTTAATTTTCATTGTTGCGCTACCTGCACTTTATTCGGAAGATTATGAGCGAGATACTCGCTATTTCAAATATCGTCATTTACGGTCGCTGTAGTGTATGGTTGCACTGATTGGCTCGCGTGGTGGTGGTTTTTCTTGTCACTATCGGACTCTTTAAGAGGAATTCATGTTCTTGTCATGTGCAATATATACATAAATTCAATAAGTTGTTCATCAAATTATACAACTAAAATATTTGCCATATGTTCACACTATTTGTGTACAGTTTTGATCTCTAAATTAAATCTTCAATTACTAATCTAAAGGGTCACAGGGGTCATGCCCTACTCCCCCCCCTCCCAAGAGGCGGAAGCCGAAGAGCATGTAATAACCGTTTGGAGTGGCGCCATTTCCTCTGATGGGGCACTGTGCATGGCGTGTTGGCCAGCATTTCCTCGAGAGGAGCAGTGGGTAGAGCAAAAGTAAAACTACTCTGGTTCCGGTCCGTATGCCTATGTCCGCAATCCGACAATGAAATAAGTACACTTTTAGGCCAAATTTGTAGCCTTCCGTGCTTGGGTACGCTACGCTCATGACGGCCGTGTCAGTATTGTGGTTTATAAGGGTATGCACAGATGTAAATGAACAGTCCACTTGGCTGCGGTACGTCCCACGCCCATTTTAGTTTTTGTTAGATATTTTCGGAATTCTAACGTCAACAATGCAATGTGGAGTCCAAACCGCGAATCTGTCTCTTTATTCCTGTGCATGTGATCGATTCTGACGGAAAATGATCGGTTAATGTTATTTCAGAATGGGCTTTGCAACACTAAAGGGGTAGTTGCTCACTTCTGCACTTCTAATTTCGTTAAAATATATAGTGGCTGCGAAAATCTAATGGATGGAGCATGAACCGAACAAGCTGTATCTGCGATGCTAAAGGGAAGTCCGCGCTGCCGAAAACAAGATCATAACTGGGATGTTTTATATTCCTTGAGTGGGGAAGTGCCCCTCAATATTGGCTTTGCCCCCGCCCCCAGTAATTTCAACTTTTTACATGGGACCCTATGGAGTGTGCCCCCCCCCCCCTCCATCCATTTAGACCGGTCCACTGCCCTCGCGCATTGTGCCTCCCCCCCCGCTAATAATTTTCGAAAACCAACGGCCGTGGGTCACAACTTCGATACTTGGAAGCCTCTGCCAATGAATATTGGTGCTATATAATAAGCCTGTCTATTTGTACTGTTTTATCTATTACCATGTACCTGTTTGTACTCACTCAGGCACCTATATGCATAGGTAAAGTGAGGCGTTAAAGTGGCAACATTACAAAGAGCACGCTCAAATTGCACAATGCCCATATGCAGATGGGATTGTCTGTGAAAAAAGAGTTAAAGCTTGGGAGACGCCCAGCCATCTTCGGTGGACCTTGACATTTCACTGTTGGTGCATGGGCCCAATGAAAAGTATATAGCGACGAACATGCTTAGAATAATATCTACTTCAGACGGCTGATACGAGGCTAGACCGCTCTCCTCTGAATTCAGCCAGCCTCTTTCAGGTCGAGTCTCAATTGAATTTCTCGAATATACTTGGTACGACTTCGGACCGTCTCTCTCTGAATTCAGTCGGCTCTTTTCGGGCGGTTCACTTCCTCAAGGGGTTGGGCAGAACGATCTGGTAGAACAGATCGAATGATTGAGCACTCGCTGGAATGTATGCCGGCTCAGGAAAAAAAGTAAGCCTGCACAGACAAATGACCCCAATGGAAACTGAATTACGCTGTCCTATTTACCGTCCAACTTTTCCCGACAAATAATTTTGTATGCGAGTTTATTTCATAATTGCTCACGCTTTCATTTTATAGTTCGTAGTTCCAAAACCGTCACGTCCTTCCTAGTCTCACGGCAGTCTGAGGAGCCCCGGGTAGCCGGTATGGCTCCTTTGGCATTTGCAAATGCCGCCCTGAAAATGGCAGGAGCCATCTTGGTCACAGCCTGTTCATTGTCACGTGCGGTCCTGTGGCAATCGCGTCGGGACCTGGACGACAAAAGCCTCTAAAGCTGCGGAGAGCCCTTTGGCAGTTGCTGTAGACAGTCTTTTGATATATCCAGAGGACGATAGGTGTAGGTTTCGGAACCATTGGGAGGGCACAATGCATGAAGGTAGTTGGGGACGGTCGAAATGGATCTGGGGCATAACACAAAGGGCCCATGTTGAGAGCTGAAGTTGTTGGGAGCACATGGGGGCAAGTGCCCTCCCAAAAGCACACAAAGGTACACACTTGCGGAGGACCCGTTGTAAATTAGGGGGTCGATACGCGTCTGACGCGATGGTAATTGTAATGTGGACATGGTGGACATCGTGGATGTAAAGTTAACTAACGAAAACTGGCGGATTTCTGATGTAATTCAACAGATCTGAAATACGCGTCTGCGACAAGCCCGCCGGGTTGCTCATTAGTGCCCTCGAATAACTGGCTGCAAGTCGATACTTTATCTGCGTCAAATGTTATGCGAGGCTTATTTGGTCAACTTGGCTTGCCTCCACGTGTCCATTTCATTGTAATTTGCACTGAAGTGTTGCAAATGTTGTTGCTTTGCAATTGGTCATGTGTAGCTATATGCTGGTACTGACCCGCCATATGGCGCCCCCCCCCCCCCAGACTATATGGCGTGACGTGCTAATCCATTCTGTGAACTATGCTGCCGGCAACTTTTCACTTTTGAAATGCTAAGCGATATGCCGCCATGATTTCCGCCGCTATTGATGTTTGGGCAGGCAGATCGTCTCAATATTTTGTTTAAGTCTAACACCACGCCCATGGGCGTTGCATGGAAAGAATGCACACGCAGCCGATAATATCGCCTACACGATGTTGCCGTGACTCAGCCGATGTTGCTTGGTTGTCTCGAGCGCCTCCCCCGGGTCATTTCCACCCTTAACTCTATGATCTATTGGTGCGCAGCATATCAAATTGAGTGTAGACTGTTTGGGTCTCCTCGCCAGTCATATAAAACGTCCACCCGTTGTATTGGTTTTCATATCCGAAAGAGTAGACCCCTCGTCCGTTTCGGTCACGGCCATTGCGTGAAAATCCTGAGCGCCATCAGTGGTGATCGTGCAGACAGTGCGTCGTGAAACACCCAATGAGGGGCAATGTTTACCCCCACGTCGATAGTGCTCTAGTTATTCATTGGGAACCCCTGCTGATTATGGCGAACTCCGTCCCTGCCATGATGCCCTTCCAGAACATGCCACCAACACAAGTCTGAAGTTGATTGGGTGTCCAGCCACAGACTTGCCAAGGAGAGGCCACGCTTCCGACTTCCGAATAACCTTGTGTAAAAGTTGCTTTTGGCATCTCGCATGAGCATGTACATTCAATAAGGGTTGATTCATTAGTGCTACTGCCTTGTATGTAGGGTGTTGTATATCCTTTCCGTGGGAAAGTGCTCGCCCCCCCTCCCCCCAATAATTTCATCTTGTACGTGGGACCCTAGTGCCCCACACCCAATAATTCTGAGAATTAAACGCCCACGTGCTTGTACAAATATTAAACTCCGAATGTACGTACATGTAAGTATCATGCGAAATGTAGCTGTATGAAGGTACTACCTTTCTTCTGAAGATTAGTCTTCAGATCGCGCTGAATTGTTCACCTACGTCGCTTGGACACCAATCACCCGAGGGATTCCCAAGGCGCCACATTAATAGCTCGGGTCTTCCCGGTTCTGAAATGAGCAGCATGTGAACAATTACGGGTGCATTATTATTGCAGCTGTAGCTTCTTGTAGCTGTAGCTTCTTGCAGCTGTAGCTGGCTGTGGCTGGCTGTAGCTGTAGCTGTAGCTGGCTAGCTGTAGCTGTAGCTGGCTCTAGCTGTAGCTGACTGTAGCTGCATGATGCTTCGTGTAATATTCGCTGCTATGAACTCTAGTCTGGTCAGGCGTCTGGTGTTGCATCGCGTTCGTGTACTCGTGTATCGCAGGGCCTCCAGCATGTTAACTAGGTGGGATTCTCCCACCTAGTGCCGTGAAATCGCACCTAGTGGAGCGAAAAGACCGTAGTCAAAGGGAGTTTCAATGGAGAAAACAACCAAAGTAAACATTATACTTCTGATATCGGAAGTGATTATTTCCTTAGATCTGTGTATTGTTTTCAAGAACAATATATGGTAGGAAGTTGGTAGCACTTACACTGAGGTGAAAGCGACGAGGATGACTCAAAGTAAAATATTTGTGAAGAAAAAAAATGCTACAAAGCCAACAATTGGGTATATTAGTGGCGTGTCTAGGATTTCCGCTAGGTGGTGAGGGCGAAAGGATTTGGAGGGGCCCACCTACCCCATTTTGAAAAGGATTTCCACTACTTTATAAAAGGGGCTCATTTTATTAATTTTTTAATAAAATAATTATTCACCAACTTAATTGTCCTGTGCATGGGGTCCAATCTACCACCATCGTTTCTGGAACACCGGATTTCAACCCTAGCTCCCCCACCCGGTTCGAAGGTTTTCTTTTGGTTTCCCTTGATGTCTCCTCACACTGCTGAAATTACACCTACAAATCATTTTAAAATGCAAAGTTTTGTAATTCCAGACATTCCAGCTCATAACGCCCGGTCGCCACCACGCCAATGTTCGTGCACGTGTACACCCGCTTTGCGCATTCGGCGCATTCGTGACACTTTATGCGATTCTATGGTTTCTCCTGGCCGCCTACGTTTTACTAATTCCTCTCACATAGTCTTGCGCCATATTTGACGTAATGGAATGCTTCGTATGGCTTGTTTGCTGAAAAATTCGATTAATTCAATTCCATGATTAGTTGTCTTCTCACCTTTTCTGGTGGTTAATAAATCCGGATACCCGATGAGCTCGGATGCAACTCTTGCTAAATATGCTTCCAGATTGACCACGGAACCGAGGCCCTGGCTCGGTGTTCCCTTTTTGGACCCGTTGCGTTTTTCTTCGCCTACGGATGCTTTTGGGCTCCAGCCCATTTTTGTTACGGGCCCGGCACATTTGAGACCCCGGCTCTTGAGTTTCGTTGATTTACGTCCAGACTTTTTTTACTGGCGCGTTTTCGAATACCCCGATGTGTTTACTAAGTGTTCGGTCTTTTAGTTCCTTTTTAGGGCCATGTTGCTTTTTGCGGGCCCAACTTGTTTTTGAGGCCCTCATGCGGTCTCATGTCACCGGTTTGCTTTCAAGGCCTCCGGTGTTTTTTTTTATAGCTGTGATGTGTTTATTTACGGCTGCAACGCATGTTTAAGGCCCTGCCGCTTATTGCCAGACTCGGCGCGCCTTGGAGGGCCCGGTGCATTTCGATCCATCCCCCTTGTGCTCTCAGCATCCCGCTGTGTTTATTTGTGACTTGATGCACATTTGTGGGGACCCAGCACGATGTTGATGTCCGGGGCGATTTCTCGGGGTCCCGGCGCGACTTTTCGGTCTTAGGTGCGTGATTCCGGTGACACCACACCAGTTTTCTGGACTCTGCGCAATTTATGGGGTCCATGTCTGCATTTTTCAAAGTCTGAATCCCGGCCTGATTTTAGGTACCCCGGGTGCATATCATTATGTCCAGTGGCGATGTTTCGAGCTCTGGTACGTTTTTTCGCGGTCATACGCGATTTTTGAAGGCATCTGGTGCTATGTTTGGAGCTCCAGAGCGGTTTTCCTGGCTCGGAATTTTATTTTGTGTAATCCCCTCTCACTTGCAAGGTTCCGGCTTGACTTTGTCGGGTCCCGATGCAATTTTGTTTTGCCACGCGGTGCTTGTATGAAACTCGCTGACACTCGACGCCGATTTTTTGGGAGCCCGAAGGCAATTTTTTTATAGCCCCGCTTCAAGTTTTTTGGACTACCGACGGAAATTTTGGTTCCAGAGCGCGATATTTGAGGGGGCGGTGCGAATTCGTGGGGCGCGTTGTACTTAGCTTGGGCCCCAGCGCGATTTTGGCGAGCCCCGGTGAAAAATGTCGTGGCCCGGCGGGACTTTTCTGGGGCCTGCTGTATTAATTTGGAGACCTCTACGCGAATTTTGTGATACCCCGACGCGATTTTTTGGAGACCCAGAGCTATTTTTGGAGGCACTGGCGCGATTCGTGAGAGCCAACACATCTCAGGAGGGAGGGTGCACCTGCCGGGTGCACCTACGCCACTGCGGCTGCTCAACGATATAAAAATGTCGTTGAAAAAAACAGGCCGATGGCACCCAAGTTAAATCCTCTTCGGATGATTTTCTTTCGTGACCTGTTCTGAATTTTTCGGTGCTCGGGTCGATTCGATCGCGTCTCTGATTCTTCGGGGGGGTGGAGTTCTATTTCTTAAAACCCCCAGCGCAATATTTTTGGTCTCTGTGGAATTCCTTTCCTCGCACCGGGGCTCCCGGTGCGATTTCCTTTCGGTGCCCAGACACGCTTCTTTTCCTGGGACGACGGTTTTTCGTGGTCTTTGAAGCGATTTTTCAGCCAGTGACATCCCGAGTAAGAATTGATTTTTCGGGAGCCAGCTGCGGCTTTTGGGGTCCCGATGCGATGTTTTGGGGGGCTTCAACGCGACTTTTTCTGGGTCCCAGTGCGATTTATTTGGCCCCGGTTTCATTTGTTTGGATCCTTAGCGCGAGTCCTAGCGGCCCAGATACGTTTTTAGGGACCCAACACGTTTTGGGGGCCTTTGGCGCGGGGGTTAGGACACCAGTGATTGTTAATGCAAGGATTTTTTTTTCCGTTTCTCCGGTTTCGTTTTTCTTTGGGGGGGGACCCGGCGGCACGTGTCGAGCCCGTAGCGTGATTTGTATGTGCCCAGGCGCGACTTCTTGGGATCTCCAGGCTCGGCGTGATTTTCAGTGGCCCCTTTCCGATCTCAGCCCGCATCGTGGTTTTCAAGGACCCTGGCACGGCTATTGTAGGCCACCAACGTGATTTTCAGGGGCCGAGACGCAAACGTTTTTAGACCACAGCGTGATTTTCATGGGCCACTGTCGGACTTTTTTTTACTGCCCCCAGCGTTAATCGCAGAGGTCCCAGCGACACTTTGGGTTCCCAGCGTGATGTTCAGCGGCCAGGCCCGATCTTTTGGGGCCGTCATTTCCAGAGGCCCCAGCCCGACCTTTTGGGGTGCACAACGTGATTTTCAGTGGTCCCGGTCGGCCTTTTGGGCCCCAGCCTGGTTTTCAGGACCTCTGCCAGACTTTTTGGGCCCTCGGCGGAATTTTTGCGGTTGCCACCAGGCCCTTTGAGGCCCCCAGCGTGATTTTCAGGGTCCCGGCTCGACTTTTTGAGGGACAGCAGTATTTCCAGGGGTCCCTGTTCCACTTTTGGAGCCCCTGAGCGCCATTTTTAGGCCCCGGAACGGTTTTCGGGGGCCATTGTGATTTTCAGGAGCCTCTGTGCGATTTGGGGCTCCGGAAACATTTCCAGGGCCCCTGCGCGACTTTTTGGGGGCCGCAATGTGATATTTTCAAGGGCCGCGGTGGGATTCTTAAGGACCCCGGCGGGATTTTTATGGGGCCCGGTGCAACGGTTACTCGCCACCAGAGGCGCAGCCAAGGGGGCCGGGCCCCTCTCGCTTTAACACCCAAAATACACTAGATCAAACTATACATTTTCCGGCAGTTACCACGTAATACCTACATTTCAGGCGCGCGTTGCGCGCCAAAAGCTTTCTCTATTTAATCACATTTCTTGGGTCGCCCCCACCCCTTAGTAAAATCCAGGCTGCCCCACTGCTCATCACGTAGGTTCATGGATAACAAATGCGATACGGGGACGAGTGGTCTAGGGGTAAGATGCTCGTCTCACAATCGAAAGATTGTGGGTTCGATTCTCACCTGTCGCTACTCTTCGCCCGCGACCAATCGGCGTGAGACTGGCGACGCTACATGACTGAACGGTGGACGTGCCGTAAAGCCAATAACCAACAAACAAATGCGATACACGAAATAACGCTCTTGAAGGGCACTCTTTTTTCCTTCAGAACGCTGTGCTTGTTCAGCACCGCCCCACGACCGCGTCTACTATTGGGCATAGCGCCATATTGGGCTGATTAGGTATGAGCAAGAAGTCCCACCTAGTGAAATTTCCTTAGGAGGCCCTGGTGTATCGTGTACTTGACAACTCATCTGTGGTGACTAAGCTGTACGTTATGAACTAAATAATTATAAGCCTAAGTCTGGTCGCATTATTGTAGAAAGCCCTCTTTGGCTCTGGCGGTCTGGGCACGGCTTTTTGCCGTTTGCCGCTATTTAGCTTCCAACACGTCGTGGTCCCGTCGGCAGGCACGACGCTCTCCAAGGATGCCAAGGAGTATCTGTGGTCGCCGACGTTCTCCGAGGTGGACGAGAGCTGCGCGAGTGTCGACACAGAAGAGGCGTTCGAGAAGAGCCTGCTGCTCAGCTCGGTGGTGGTCAGTCCCGACGCCACGAATGGAGAGGTGCAGGTACGGGTCGGGGACGAAAGTGCGGGCGAGGACGGAGGTGCAGGTACGCGCCGGAGACGCAGGTGCAGGTACGAACGGCAGTGGTCGGGGACTGATCCGGGGGCGGGGGTTATGGGGAAACCGCACCCCTCTCCTTTGGACCCGAAAGGTGTACCCATGGAGATGCTGCAGTCCTGCAGAATGATAGAGTGCGCCCCTCCTTAATTTTCAGCCGAAGGGGTCCGAGTAGAAATTGTGCCCCTCCAGGAACATATTTTACCTCTTTAAAGTACCGACCAGGGGATGAGGTGAAAGTACGGAACGGCGAATGGGGTACAGGTACGAACCGGAGCAGAAATGCAGTGGCAAGAGCGTGCAGATGCCCGTCGAAATGAAAAGGAAAGCGTCCATTCTTTTCTGCCGATTGTCGTTGGATTGACTCTTTTACGTTAGGGCTCGCTTAGGCCTGAATTTGTAGCAATCAACCTCCTCCCCATGCAATCGATCAGCCCGCTGCACAAGTTTTGGAATATGTTCCAAATGCCCGATTAAGTCTCCAGAAAACATCTTGAAAACTACCAATAACGTCTATTATTTGTATAATATCCATAATAATATTGCCCCTGTAATACCTATGGTCAAATAATTACCCTTAAAGTATCTAGTCTCCAACAGTGTTTCACTAGTGTCTAAGAACGCCGCGGCCTCCACTGCCGCCCGTTAGTCGCTGAGCTATGTGCGGTTCTGACTGTGTCTGCCGTCTGTTGCACCGTCGTTGCACGATACTGTGGCGTGTATGTGCGGCTCGGTGACCTGCCACCATCGCCGCCGCAGGAGATCGAGGTCGTCGCAAAGGACTCTAACGAGGAGGACGTGACGGTGACTGTGGCGGTGCTGGTGGCCGGCAGTCTGTACCAGACGCCACTGTCTGTGGAGCTGCCGCAGGTGGCAGTCACCATCCGGCTCAAGAGGGGCGACGGCCCCGTATATCTGGCCGGAAAAGAGTTTCTCGGTAAGCAGGTGGAGGCAGACAGGAGCGTCCATTTCTCAAAGGAATTGGGGGGGGTAATGAAATCGATTAGCGTGCTGCCAGCCGCACCAATAATTTCAGAAATCCGTTTCAGCTGCCCGCCTAAGTGACCAAACTTCTGGTAAGAATGTCCTGCATCACATTAATTATGGAACTGTGGAGTGTTTGAATTTGAAACTGGTTTCGCGACAATTAGGGTGCAAGAAAGCCTGGTACAATTAAGGTGCAAGAAAACCTGGTAATCGTGGAAGAGTAGGAGCATGGGAAGCGTGTCAAAGTATTTTATATCGATTCATTTTATTTCCGTGTACCCGAGTCACCTAACCGTTTCGAGTAGAAATCCCCCGCTTATCTTTGCCGGCTAGTGGGCGAAGTGATGCAGTTGCACTGGCTGAGCTTTCAATTGATGCGAGTTGCTGCCGACTCCACGGTGTGTGGGGTCTGCCCTCGCAGCCGACCCCACGGTCTCTGCCCACAGCCAGGGACGGCGACCCAGAGGTTGACGTTGAGGAGGAAGCGCTGGAAGAAGAATCGGAGGTCGAGGAGGCCGAGAAAGTGGCCAACGACAGCTGCGTCAAGGCTGCGCATAAGGTAGCTGGCCCTGTCGTGTGTTCTGGGTGGCGGTTCCAGTCCGTGGCAAACGCCAGCCCAAGTCGGCCCAGCCTTAGTCTAAGTGGCGTGGTTCTTGCAATGTGTCGAACGACTTTATTTGCAAATTGGGTCACAATGGCCACGGTCGGTAGGAATGAATTTTTGGGCTCTGATATACTGAGCCACTTATTTTACCTTGGATATGCTTTCCTTCCTCTGGTTATGGACAGATAAGTGATCAGTGATCGGCCTGAGCAGTATACCCGGACTGCCATTAACGTACAATTGACAATGGAAGGTCGCAGCCATAGTTTCAAACGAGTTTCCTGCATTGACTAGATGTCGACTAGTTGTTGACGCATGCGTTCAGGTTTTTGGTGCTAATGTCCTTAAGTCATTAGGTGGCACATGATTAGCGTTTCGTCCCGACACGCTCCGCACGTCCGACACAGGCCGCAGTCAGGGCAGCAGTGACGTGGAATTTGCGGTTTGTTTCGCTTGCCCTGCTCGGGCACGAACGCCCCACTCTCGGTACGAACGCCCCACGTATGCAAGCACTACTGAACGCCTCCCCCCCTCCCTCGTAGGTCAGGGTCGCGCCGGTCACAGTACACGGTCAGTGAACACTTTCTGACAGCGCAACCATAACACTAACTAGGTGCAAACAAATCTCAAAATATGAAACTTGCAGAGCTCCTCGACGGTTCTGACTTCTTGAAGCCAGTCGTGGGCAACTAGACCCACATACCGAATGCAAATGAACTCTGGGTTTTTTCACCAGTCTGATATGATCAACTTGTTCCCGTGAAGCAGATTCCAGGCGGTTGATTCTTAGCCGGCATCTCTAGTTTGCGGACAAAAGATAGTCTCTCATCCATGCAGACACATTCATATGACATATTCCCCAGTCACGTTGGTGCATCCTCGGTTTCGTTGCGTTTAAGACTTTCTTTACTCGCCCAGTTGGACCTTCAATAACCGAATTCGATGTTAAGTACGAGGCTTCCCTGGTTTTCAGGTGGACGCTAAGAAGCGCAAGAAGCCAGAGTCCAATGGCAAACTGGCCGCCAGTGCATCCGCCAGAGCGAAGAGGACCAAGCTGGAGACGAAGGCAAGTGTTGTGGATCCGAGTTCACGGTTCTCCAGATGCTCGTGCCAGGTCACATTTTCGTCAAACCCAGTCGGTGGCAGGTCATATGTAGAGGTTGCGCCGCTCCTGGTGAGCGCTTGAACGGCCGCTGCCGGGCGCGGCGCCTTTTGATTGATTGTTCCTGTCGTGGACCGAGACGGTGACAACTCGGTGAGTCTCTTCCTCCTCCACAGCATAACAGCACGGACGATGATCCAGAGGACGAGGAAATGGAGGACGAAGACGAGGAAGAGCTTGACGAGACAGACGAGGACAACAGCGAGGAGGAACTGCCTCCTGCTAAGGCGAAGAAGGGCAAGAAGGTCGTGGCGGTTAAGAAAGCCCCCCCTCCGGCTAAGGCCGGCAAGGCAGCATTGGTGAAGAAAGTGCCGGTTGGTGGCGCTAAGAAAACTGCAAAAGCAAAGGCGTAGATATATCGTTTTGTTTGCGTTATTAGCGAAAATGTGGTGCGTGTATGTTTGGTCATGGTCAAAGCATACTTTGGGCAGTCTCTGGGCTGATCAGTCTGGTTGGAGAATTCCACATACGTGCAGTTCGAGAGGTTTGTATTTTATCGGAAGTGCAATTCGCGTATGTTCGTAAGTCTATGCTGTCGGCTGGTCATGCGGAAAAGTTGTGATTGAGAATCCAGTTCTTTAGGTAATACAAGTGCTGAAGCATCCGTAGTCGTTACCTCCAACAGCGTACCGGAGGTTTGGGGGGCCTGGCTAGAACTGTCGTGCTGCCCGCGATGATGAAAGCGCGCTGTTCGCGGTGGCATCGTTCACGTCTGTTGTGCAGACGTGATGGGCTAGGCTAGGTTTCAACATGACTGCGATGCCCTCCAGCTACCGATTGTTCAGGATGCTCGACAGTCTGCCCGTGAGCTTCACGGCGTAGTTTTGCTCCATCCGAACACTACTGGGCAGCTGTGCGCGCCACGAGCTGAGCGGTATTGCGCCGAGCTCGCCTAACGCGCATAGGGGTAGTTTTGCGGCATCGGTATGCGCTAATGCATGGATCCTGGACACACCACATCTGGTGGCTCTGTTGGGTCGTCTCGCTCTTCGGGGATAGGCGCGCTGGCGATGCGACTCGTCGAGCCGGCTGTCCCTGTATCCGCTTCATCTGATAAGTTGCGGGCTGATGCGCCCCGCTCGGGCCAGCCGCCAGCGGGTGTTGAGACTGTTGGAACCTCGAGCTGCGGTTGTGGAAAATGTTGGCATGCGTGCGTTCCACCGGCCGAGTATGGACGCATGGCCGGCAAATGTACGCGGTTACGGAAGCGGTACTCTGCCAAAAACGCACCCACATATCGTGTACAGGTGGGGTGTAGCTGCGCTCGCATAGCTTGGTGCCGTCAACTAAAAGCTCGTGGATTCTGGCTAAGTAGTTAAAAACGGCATACCTTTTTTTATTTAGCCCCGTCAGCTATTATGGTATATGAAAGATTCTTTGTTGGAACAAATGCAGGGCTCATTTTCTCGCTCCTGCTGTCGGCGAAGTGGGGAGCGGGGTTCCACGGGAGTTTTCGTGGGTCCATTTGGAGCGGCGAATCGACCTTTTTGGTTACCATTTCCTGGCGGATTTTTATCTGGTGTGCCCATAGATCCACTGGTTAAGCTTCGGTTTGATTCGCGTACCAAATCCCTAATTTATGGGCCGGTCCCACTATCTCGCTCCCCATCTTAACCCCCTTTGGCGTGCCCAAAGCGACTCGCCTGGGTCGTCCCATGAGTTATGTCCTGAATGCACTTATCTGTGCTGCGCCCTGCATTCGCAGCGTTTATGAATCTGCAGTTCGTTTATCACCCTATAGGTGTCTGAAGGTTCCGGCACTGATCCAAGCTTACGGAGATCACAACAAGCCTGTTGTGGATGTCCGACCGGTCTGCGTGGAGTCTGACCCGAAATACCCTCGTTCGCTGAATTTTCCCCAATTGGAAATCTGGACTAAGAGGAAGTCATGACCCTTGTTTTCTCCATGGCATGTATGTCAGTTGTCGCCGTTCTACAGCTTGGAGCTTTCAGTCCATAGTCGGTGTCGCCTACGCATGTCGTGCCTTTTCGTGTGGGTAAGAAATATCTCGCCAGTGAGCAGCTAGCGGGCATGATATTCGTGTCTGAAGACCTGTCTAGCAGTCTGTCCGGTGCCAGTGATTCAGTAGCATTGATATGTTTGGAGAGTAAAGTATTTGATTATATCGACGGCACCATTGGGCATTGGGTACGTAAGCACATGGGTTCCAAAAGAAATTGATGTATTAATCA
Organism: Ashinkailepas kermadecensis; assembly: GCA_034440615.1. Classification (NCBI taxonomy): domain Eukaryota; kingdom Metazoa; phylum Arthropoda; class Thecostraca; family Neolepadidae; genus Ashinkailepas; species Ashinkailepas kermadecensis. The sequence goes on along the minus strand of JAOTOM010004329.1, from coordinate 43,089 downwards.
CCTTTGCATTTCATTGCATTGGCAGTTACTCGAGAATATGCATAATATGCACACAGTACAAAGCTGGAAATAACAAAGCCACTCATTTTGTGTGAGTTGGTGAATGCTTCGTATGGCATCGGTAAGATATCGTTCCGTGAGGTGACCCTGAGTCTATGCGTGCGGGTCCTCCATATTTGCAACAACCAACTAATGTGCTCTACTACCCCATGAAGTCTGGTACCAGCCCTCTGGTGAACTCGCGCATGCGCTCTGGATGTGGAAGGTAGTTGTTTCAAGTTCGATCCCTGGCAGGCATTTCCTCTCCAGGTTTGTCGAGACGTGCGTGATGAGAGTGAACATATCTGTTCACATCCGATCCAGGGGGCATCTGTCCTCCGGCCGCAGGGTTTCGGTTCTCGAACAAAGGCGTTAGACGAGCATAATACAGCAAGACGGGTGGCTACATGGGCGCACCCAGGATTTGTGTAGAGCGGCGACCCATGCACGGGTGACTGATAGTTGGGCACTGAGCAACCGAGGCAGAAAGTCTCCGAGAGGGAAAACAACTACCTGAACACTACAGACTGGGGAGGTCTAGGTCCGGAGCCGCGCTTTGGTGCGCCTCTGCACGTCGATAACTCATCGCTGCTGCTGCTCGCTCAGGCGACCCAAGAGCTATCTGAACTACCATCTATCGGCGAGAGTGCATGTGAAGTTCAGCTGCCGACTATGGGCGTTGCCAGCTCTGCTACAGATGTGCATGTCCAAGCTTAATTGAATTTAGCTAAGCTTGCAACGCCGAGTGGAACTAATCAACCCGAGAACTTCTTGCCCCTATTGCCCTTCTGGTCAAGCTGCCGGCAACAGTAGGCCTGGAGCTTTCCCATCCCCTGCCGCACAAGTGAAGATCCGAGGCAGCGCTGGCTATGTCGAGATGGGTCAACAACCTGGAATATGCAGTTCCACGTGAATATATATAGATATATATATATAATGTATGTAGACGGGTGACGTCATGGTCCCGCGCGTCGCCTTGGCGACGCGTGCCTACCCATTGGCTTGTTGGTTTCACGCCGAAATACCCGGCCGCGGGCGGACGTACGGTCCGCCCGCGCCGTGTGAACTCGAAATCGGTCGTACGTGTTTGGACTTCGGACCCAGCGACTACATATATATATATATATATATATATATATATATATATATATATATATATATATATATATATTTATAATTACCTTCACTCATTTTATTTAATGCCGGGATTTCATACCTCGGGGAGCTACATTCAGCGACGGGTATTTGGGAGTAAACTATTTTCAGTATAATATCTAATTCGGCAACATGGGTGTCGCCACATATTTTGGCTTGGGGATGAGGGAACAAAATGGTTTCTGGAGTCGGTTTTTATCATTGCAACGCTATAGGCGTAAGGTTAAATTTCGCGTAGTTGACGAGGAAGGGTCATCCCGTCCCTCACCGTGGTGACGCCCCTATTTGGCATCCTGCATTAACTTAGCCTGGAATGCGGAAAAGGAAATGCATATCAATACCGGCGTATGTAAGAGAGGGAGGGCGTAGCTTGACCAGAGTGTATGCCGTAGATAATGGGTTATAAAGACGTCAAAACTCTGCCATGAGTAGTTAACGGTCAACATCGAAGCCATGCATGAACAAACCACGCCTTGAATACACCCTAAAGGTGTGGTAGGATACCCACGAGGGGAATGGAGAAGGGCACTATTTAGCGACAACCGTTGCCTGTATTAAATTATGGGACATTTTGACAAGACTCGCTGAACGACGATATCCCATGTCAAGTGGAATATTGCACAAACTAGTTGGTTGTGTGATAGTGCCGCAAGTATTCATGTGCATGTTTTGACTCCCCCACGTCCCCCTCGAGAGGACTACCAGGCCCCCATCTGAGCCTCCAATCCATAAATTCCTGAAAGCAGCTCTGAATCTATGCTGCCACTACCCACCAGAGACAAATACATGACAGCCTGCATTGGCATCTCATTCTCTGACAAAAGCTGTGGTCCTGAAATCCTTGAAACTTCTCTGAATCAACCTTGCTAACACCAACGACACAAATCCCGGGCGACATCCCTAAATCGGCCCCTCTCATCGGTAAAAATCCCATTGTTATTTTCCTGCGCAATCGGAACTTGCTCTGGATCACGCATAATCAGCTGCTTCAACACAATTTCCTGGTGACGTCCTTGAATCGGTACCTCCACCACCCCTTAAACAAGATTCTGGTGGAGTCCAGAGGTGGAACTTCCCAGACATTTGAGCACTAGAACGGCAGATGGCAGCACTTGCGCTCCGCCAGGGGGAAGCCGGCCGGGAAGCCACCTGCAGCCGGCTCCCGGAGCCCGGCACACCTCCATCCCCAACGCTCCTCAAACCCTCGCCCCAACCTCCACACCGATCCCCGACTTCACCAGCCCGCCGCCCCTCGACATCACCGGGCACCACTCCTTCCCACGCCACCCCACCCCGGACCTGAGCTCCTCTCACTCCCACTCCACTTCAGACCTGGCCCTCGCCCACATCCCCTTCACCCTCACCCCGGCCTAACACACCCTTTCCACCACGGACCCGGCCTCCCACGCCCACCCCATCGCGGACCGGGCCTCCTTCCCCTCCCACCCCACTTCAGACCCGGCCCGTGCCCACCACCACCCCACGTCAGGCACGGCCTCCCATATCCACCACGCATCATTCCTCCTCCAACACCCATCAGACCCAGACCCGGTCTCCATCCCATCCCCCACCGGCACCAACCCATCCCCCACGGGACCTGGCCGTACTCCTTCCCTGCACCGCCTCCAACCGGCCAGGGCCCCCTCGCCACCCTGACGCCTTCCCTCCACTCCCTCCTCCAGGGCCTCGGCCCCTGCCCCATCCATCCGGCCGGCCCAAACCAAGGCCTAGAAACAAGGCCACCACAACAGGCACCCAGACATCCCGCAAGCCGACGGCCACCACCTCCTGCCAAACCGACCTCCCCACCACCCCATGCACACCCACCCAAACCCACTCCAACACCTCGACTGAGGCCAGCACTCAGACTGAACCTACCACTCCTGCCAACCCCGTCGAACCCACAACCCCAGACCAACGAATCCCTCCGGAGCCTATCACGCATCCCAAGCGCAAATCCCGCCGCCAATTCACCCAATCACCTCCCAGGACCCGTGCGACCAGGTCCAGGCTGCCAACCCTGCCTGGGTCACCTCCCAACACTCTGTTCACCGGTTCAACCTCTCTCCCCAACTCGACACCGACACAACCCCAGTATGGGATCACAAGCAGTCACTAGGCGCATTCGGCAGTGGGACTTTTTTCTGCAGTAGAACACCGGTAGCCTTCCAGGCAAGTTCATGGAATTAAAATCGGAATTCTTGCAAGAAAAGCCATTCTTGCTGCGCTGCAAGAAACTCACTTTCGCGATTCTGACTTCAACTGGAACAAAATCCCAGATTACACTTGTCACGTTGACAACGTAGACGGCCCACATCCGAAATGGGGCACAACCATCCTCATTGCAAACAAACCACATCGCCGAGTAACGTTAAATACTCCCCTGAACTGCGTGGCAGTCGCCCTCAAAATTGCATATTGCCAAACCACAGTCATCTCACTATACATCTCGCAGTCAGCTACAACCCCCACACCACGTGAGCTGAGCGACTTGCTGCTCCAGGCCTCTCCACCAGTTCTCATTGTGGGAGATTGTAATGCTAAACACCCCTCCTGAGGAAGCGACCAGACTGATACCAGAGGGCGCGAAATTCACCAGTTTATTTCGCACCACAACTTAGTACTTCCGAACACCGGGGCCGCCACCCACTATAACTCTACCTTAGGAAGAGCGGACAGTTGCATTGACTTGACGGGCTGCTCCAAACGACTTAGCTCACTATTTGACTGGTCAATTTCAGACGTTCCCGGGCAGAGCGACCACTATCCAATCACAATTAGGCTCAGCACGGACTCTATCCACTACACTAAGCTATTTAGACCATCTTGGAAATTGAAAAGAGCAGACTGGGCGAAATTCGAGGATCAGGTGGACCTCAACCTAGCAAATTCAAAGACCGGCATAATCGAGACAATCCTAAGAGCCATCAGCTCAGCAGCACGAGACTCAGTCCCAAAAAGTAACAAACCTAGGAAAAAGGCATCTACGCCATGGTGGACCCCGGAATGTCTAAGGGCAATCGCCGCACGACGCCGTGCCCACAAACAATTCGAAAGATGCGTGTGCCAAGCACACCTGTCAGCATACAGACAATCCCAAAAACACTGCCGGTACACAATTCGAACAGCACGTCAAAACTGCTGGCAGTAATTTGCCTCTCAATTCAATAGGTTTACCCCTACCGGCAGAATTTGGGACCTGATGAAGCGTTTCAATCTGAAACGCCCACCACCAGGCCCCTTCCCCTAGCTGACGGTGAAAGGACAACACATCACTGATCCACAACAAGTCGTAGACCACCTTAAACTACACTACGCCAGTGTATCTGGCAACAGCAACTACGATGCCACTCTAGTAAGCGCACTAGACGCCCTTGACTCCAAAGCAAATTTTAGCTCTAGCAATAGGGAAATCTACAATCAGACGTTTACTATGCACGAATTACACCTTGCCCTTAGCAAGTGTGGAAACACGTCGGTTGGGCCGGACGACATCCATTACCAGTTTCTCAAACAACTTAGCAAAAATTCCCTAGCGCACCTATTAGCGGCCATAAATGAACTGTACCAAAGCGACACCTTCCCCGCCTCCTGGAGGGAAAGCGTAGTCATTCCATTGCCGAAGCCGCACAAAGATCACTCCACCCCAAAATATTATAGACCCATCTCACTTACTAGCTGTGCTAGTAAGCTGGTCGAGCGCATGGTCAGCAAACGATTAAGGCAATTTCTGGAACACAAAGACCTGCTCGACGAATTCCAGTGCGGCTTGCAGCGTCAAAAAAAATCAACTACAGACAATCTCATTAGATTAGAGCATTACATCCAAAGTGGTATACGCATCAAACGTGCAACAATAGCTGTCTACTTAGACATCACTGCCGCATTCGACCGAGTACACAAGTCAGCACTGACACACAAACTCCACAAAATAGGCCGACGCGGACACATGGCACACTTCATTCTCAACTTCCTCAGAGACAGGACCCTCAAGGTACGATGCGGCAGTGTCACATCAAACACCTCAACTCAGGAGCTGGGCCTGGCACCGGGGAGCGTGCTCTCACCGAGACTCTTCATCATCATGATCAACGACATACTTGCTGACCACACGAACACTTCACTTCAATACTCACTTTTCGCGGACGACATAGCCATTTGGACAACATCACGATGCTTCCTAAAAGCTGAGAGAAAAAAACGTTAAAGCAGGTCTAGACCACATTGCAAAGTGGTGCAAAACTTGGGGCTTCACCCTGTACGCAGAAAAATCGACTACCGTCACATAGTCGTCTCCGTCCCACACCCAAAACTCTACTTAAAATCGATGGCAAAACCATCGAGCAAGTCAAAAGCTATAAGTTCTTAGGAGTACATTTAGACGAAAAACTCAGCTTCAACACCCACACCACCTCCATCGCGAAGCGATGCGAGAAGCGCGTCAACATACTCCGTGCACTTGCAGGCCCAGACTGGGGTGGAGACAGGGAAACACGACTGCGACTCTACACATCAATCATACGACCCATCCTAGAATACAACAGCATCATCTTTGCCACTATTCCGGAAAGCCAGAGCCAAAGTTAGACGACCACACCGGTGGTCAGTCTTCTAGTGGACTCAAACACGCCCACACTCCACTTCAGGAGGACACAACAGCTGTGCCGCTACCACATCAAAATCAAATCCATTAAAAATCACCCGGCACAGCGCTGCTTTACGCCTGACAGATACGACAAGAGCCGATTTGGGCGCAAACTCCCACCATATAGCATTCAAATTGTCACGGCTCTATCAGATCTTAACCCCACAATGTCAGCCACAGCAGCTCGACCGCCCACAAGCCTATTCTGGACCGTCAGTCAACCAAAGGTTATGTCCATGATATTGGCAACGCATTCGCATTCGCATTCAGCATCCTATTCGCATACCCTTCGAATTCGTTAATTTTTTCAGGATATGATCTTTGTCGCTTGCAAAAGTAAGGCAAACAACGATTCTTCCGTAGGACGAGCGGTTCAATCTCCAGAGGTCCAGAGAGGTCACTCGGGTCAAAAACGGTGTACCGTATAAATTCGAAGTATTTAACTCAACCGAATGATTCCAACGCCTAGATGTCCGCTGTCCATCAAAGATGCAGCACATCGAATTACGTGAACTTCAATGTCACAGTTTGACCTCAGGTCACCGAAGTTGGTTGTACTCATGCACTATATCTATTTACGGGGTACCGAATAAAATCATGGTGACACATTGGATATATCTGATTTTTGCAGGTCATAGTCTACCTAGCACGTACATAGAGCACATCAATCAAAATGACCCATTATGGCCAGTGATTCATCACCGTTCGCCAACAAAAAAAAAAAATGCAACTATACCAAATTCTTGTATATCCGATAATTTCCGCAAAATTTTACTTGGCACGACGAAAAAACACCCAGACATTGGTTATGGCCCATGGATGGAGCAGATTGAAGCATATGGCCTACAATCTCATAGTTTGACCTATATTCGCAAAATACTGTTTTTACCATGCATTATTGCCATCTACGGGGTACCTGATAATACCCTCCTAAATACATTCATCGGATGGACATTAGCGCCAAAAAATCTCCCATCGGACAAGAAAGCAGCACATCCAAGCATGTCACCTTCAAGCTCACCATTTGACCTCAGGTCAACTTAGACTTTAACATTACACCCCATGGGAATATCACGGTGTACCGAATACAATTTTCCTGAATACATTTATCGGATGGATATTAGCGTCGAATAATCGCCCACCGAGCAAGGACGCAGCACATCCGAGCATGTGACCGTCAGCGCAAGCGTTTGACTTCAGGTCAGGTTTGATGAAATTCAGAAAAAGAAAGTAGTCCATTTGGGTACCGTATGTGGGCCAAACGAAGCATTGAATGTAGACTATCTCAACACTGATGCATGTACTAGCAACACAAGAAGCAGCACACTGCGTGACCTGACCTCTATCGATGACGCATTTCATCAGGTAGCACTAGCGTCCCATTCAACAACGCATTCAGAAACGAATTCACCAATATTCTCCGATTCGTCTGAAAATTACACACAACCTTCGCAGACATACCCGTACATGCATCCCGAAACCATGTTCTGCTATGACGAACCATTCGCCTTCAGAGGCGAAAAGGTCAGCCGGGTCAAGTCTGAGGTACCGCATAACTTGCCGGAGAATTCACTTATTGGAATAATTCAAACGCTTGTGCCACCGCTATCATGGTGGCATGCAGCACACCAAGTCAACTGGTCACTCGAGGTCACCATTTGATCTCAGGTCAACGAAGACTTTAACATTACACCCTATGGGAAAATAACGGTGTATCGAATACAATTTTCCTGAATACATTTATCGGATGAATATTAGCGTCGAATAACCGCCCACCGAGGAAGGACGCAGCACATCCGAGCATGTGCCCGTCAGCGCAAGCGTTTGACCTTGACCTTTGACCCCATATTTTACCTGGCTGACCTTTTCGCCTCTGAAGGCGAAATGGTTCGTCGTAGCAAAAAATGGTTTCGGTATGCATGCACGGGTATGTCTGCGAAGGTTGTGTCTAATTTTCAGACGAATCGGAGAACATTGGAGAATTCGTTTCTGAATGCGTTGTTGAATGAGATGCTAGTGCTACCTGATGAAATGCGTCATCGATAGAGGTCAGGTCACGCAGTGTGCTGCTTCTTATGTTGCTAGTGCATGCATCAGTGTTGAGATAGTCTACATTCAATGCTTCGTTTGGCCCACATACGGTACCCAAGTGGACTACTTTCTTTTTCTGAATTTCATAAAACCTGACCTTAGGTCAAACGCTGGCGCTGACGGTCACATGCTCTGATGTGCTGCGTCCTTCCTCGGTGGCCGATTATTCGACGCGAATATCCATCCGATAAATGTATTCAGGAAAATTGCATTCGGTACACCGTGATATTCCCATAGGTTGTAATGTTAAAGTCTAAGTTGACCTGAGGTCAAATGGTGAGCTTGAAGGTGACATGCTTGGATGTGCTGCTTTTTTGTCCGATGGGAGATTTTTTGGCGCTAATGTCCATCCGATGAATGTATTTAGGAGGGTATTATCAGGTACCCCGTAGATGGCAATAATGCATGGTCAAAACAGTATTTTGCGAATATAGGTTAACCTATGAGATTGTAGGCCAGATGCTTCAATGTGCTGCATCCATGGGCTATAACCAATGTCTGGGTGTTTTTTTCGTCGTGCCAAGTAAAATTTTGCGGAAATTATCTGGTACACAAGAATTTGGTATAATTGCATTTTGGGGGCTTTTTGGCGAACGGTGATAAATCAGTGGCCATAATGGGTCATTTTGATTGATGTACTCCATGCACGTGCTATGTAGACTATGACCTGCAAAAATCAGGTATATCCAATGTGTCACCATGATTTTATTCGGTACCCCGTAAATAGATATAATGCATAAGTAAAACCAACTTCGGTGACCTGAGGTCAAACTGTGACATTGAAGTTCACGTAATTCGATGTACTGCATCTTTCATGGCCAGCGGACATCTAGACGTTGGAATCATTCGGCTGAGTGAAATACTTCGAATTTTATACGGTACACCGTTTTTGACCCGAGTGACCTCTCTGGACCTCTGGAGATCGAACCGCTCGTCCTACTGAAGAATCGTTATTTGCCTTACTTTTGCAAGCGACAAAGATCATATCCTGAAAAAATGAACGAATTCGGAGAGTATGCGAATAGGATGCTGAATGCGAATGCGAATGCGTCGCTAATATCATGGACATCCAAAGGTTGATTATTTGCTCTCGGAAAAGAAATCCACTATCACATCGGCGGAAATTCTTGACATCTTCCACAAGTACGCCGACGACAACAATCACAAAACACTAGTATTCACGAATGGGTCGAAACACGAAGCAAAGGTAGGCATCGGCATCACTGTACCAGGCCTTCGACTTTCCAAGCGTCTACCGGATAACTTCTTCATCTACTCCGCTGAAGCAATGGCCATTCTGGCCGCTATCTCCATTCTCTTGAGGCGTAAAGCTAGAAACGTAGTGATTTACTCAGACTCCAAATCCGTCCTTCAGTCAATTAGCAACACCCACGACTGTCCACATCACGTCATTGACAGAATCCAACAAATCGTGGCCAGTAACGTAAACATGAACTTTTCCTTCCTCTGGATTCCGGGCCACGCCAACATCACAGGTAACGAAGAAGCAGGCCAGCTCGCAAAGCTAGCCTTTGCATCGAACACTTACCCTAGCGTGGAATATTCGGTAGACGATTGCAAAGCACTCCTACAACGCCGCATTCGCCAACACCAACAGAACACATGGACACAACACAACTCAACACAACACAAATCCAACCACACCCACGCAATCAAACCAACAATAGGCACATAGAACTCATCAAGTCAATCTCACCGACAAAAAGAGGTCATCCTCACTAGACTCAGAACTGGTTACACAAAACTAACAAAGCCTCAATTAGAGGGTAACCAATACACAACACCTTACTGCGACACCTGCAACACCACGTTAAGCATAGGCCACATCCTGCTAGACTGTAGTTGCTTTAGCTCTCAAAGACAACCACCTAAGGCATTCTGCCAAAGAGAGGGCATCACCCTATCGCTTCCATCGCTTCTTCGGTGACAAGCACCCAGAACTCCTTCAAATGCTATTCGAATATTTGCATGCCACAAATCTAACAGGAGCACTGTATGCACCACACCGCTAACTCTCACACGAACTCGCAATGCATGCCCGCGAAACACTCGTAGGAAACACGAAAATAGCCATCCCCGAATGGCGTCGGACGTACATGAGCCGATTTCATTCCCAGTTAGAAAAAATTGGCTACCTAGCGGTGCCGTCGGATGTAGATGAGCCGACTTGCTTTAGGGAATATAAAAAAAAAACACTGTACTAACCCAACTGACAACCCTGCATGGCATGCTTAGACTAACCCGCTACCAACAACTAATACGCGGCAGCCGGCGGTAGAAGCGGTGTTGGCAATTGCCTCCTTATTCGCACGGTAAAGATCCCTCGGTGTTCTTCGATAAGAGTAGGCTAAAGTCGACACCCTGGCAAAATCAACTTCTTGCCACTCTCAACCCCCCACCCACACCCACATAAACTACAAATCACTTTGAGGAAAAGTAAAGTAACATTAAGACCATTTAGACATCAGTAAGATGTCCCAAACCCAGCCACCGCCTTCAGTACCCAAAACCTCACACAAACTATAACGTAAATATCCACTTGCCTGCACCTTGATTGCAAACGCTCTCTTTCTTAGACAGGCATGTAACGTACTCGCTTTAAAGGCGGCGCAAATGACCTTTATGGTCCGGGACGCCTTAAAAATCCCTCCCCCTACCTAAGTTCTACTTTGAAATATTGGACAGTGAAAATAAGCAATATTTACACGTTTTGATCAAGCTTGTAACCACATATATGCACAAAAAAAACACGTAGATGCCTTTGTGCATCTTTTTCATTGTTTTAATTTGATGTTGGTCGCGTTTGGCCTGCCTGCCACCAGTGCGGTGCTTCGGCTGTTTCCGTTTGTAGTGATGTGCATGGGTGTTGGTGTTATAGGCATAGTAAGAGGGTGTAAGGAGTATTGAATTCAGGAGAGTAGACGAGAAAGGAATAGTAGAGTTGACTTGTTGAAAGTTTCCGGAAGTACAGTTGAGGACGTCTTGAAGTTAGATGAGTAAAGGTGAGCAGAGTTGAGCTGAGCTGCCGTAGAGTTGAAGTAGTAATACTGGTCGGAGGCCGAAGGTGATGAAGTAGCGACGAGTTGTTAGTCTGGACGGTGCCTGTTTGAGGAATGAGGTGTAGTGGGTGGGTTGGGCACGGGGCATCGCTACAATATTGAATATTGCAAAAACATGTCATACACTTTGAGTGCTGTGTGTCCGATGCGCAGTCGTGTCAGTGTTCGTTCTATAAGTCTGTTTTTATTGATTTTGTGTCATTGTTCTTATTTGGGTTGCATTTCGTGAAGCTGTGTTCTTGCTGTGTCCCATGTTTGTTGATTTAATGTTGTTGTAATATTTGTTGATTGTTTTAATTGCGTTCACCACAAATTATAGTATGCAACAAACTGCATTCCAACCTTGCGACCTATTTTGGCACTGCCCACTAAATCTGGAAGAAAACAAGCAATCTAGTTGTTGGTTTTTTAGTCAGCAAGATAAACAAGCCGCCACAAAGTTTGTATTGTATTTGCTACTTTTAGGAAGACATATTGTGTAAGCTGAAAAAACCATCAAAATTGCTCCAGGAGTTTTCACATTCGAGGTGTCTCTGAATTCACATTCATCACAAAAAATGTCTCTTAAACATGATGCTGTTTCCACTCGGGAGCAAACAATGCTTACCTTGGCCACCTTTGAAAACCGCCTCTGGCGAAGGTTCATTGTCAACGGCGCGTGCCCCGCCCCACTGGCCGACCGCGGCGTCGTCGGTGCACCGCCACGCCGGTGACGACGCCCTGGTCCTGCCCACTGTGGCGTGACGTCACCGACCGAGGCGATATAGCCCGGAGGCGGCTGGCCGCGACAGAGCCTCACCAGCGACGCGTCACTGTCGGCCTGCCGTGAGCTGTTTCCTCCGTAACCATGGTGAGTGCGTGACGTCGCTGTCGGTCTGCCGTGAGCCGTTCCCTCCGTAACCATGGTGAGTGCGTGACGTCGCTGTCGGTCTGTCGTGAGCTGTTTCCTCCGTAACCATGGTGAGTGCGTGACGTCGCCGTCTGTCTGTCGTGAGCCGTTCCCTCCGTAACCATGGTGAGTGCGTGACGTCGCCGTCGGTCTGCCGTGAGCCGTTCCCTCCGTAACCATGGTGAGTGCGTGACGTCACTGTCGGTCTGCCGTGAGCTGTTTCCTCCGTAACCATGGTGAGTGCGTGACGTCGCCGTCTGTCTGTCGTGAGCCGTTCCCTCCGTAACCATGGTGAGTGCGTGACGTCACTGTCGGTCTGCCGTGAGCCGTTCCCTCCGTAACCATGGTGAGTGCGTGACGTCACCGTCGGTCTGTCGTGAGCCGTTCCCTCCGTAACCATGGTGAGTGCGTGACGTCACTGTCGGTCTGTCGTGAGCTGTTTCCTCCGTAACCATGGTGAGTGCGTGACGTCGCCGTCTGTCTGTCGTGAGCTGTTTCCTCCGTAACCATGGTGAGTGCGTGACGTCACTGTCGGTCTGCCGTGAGCCGTTCCCTCCGTAACCATGGTGAGTGCGTGACGTCGCCGTCTGTCTGTCGTGAGCCGTTCCCTCCGTAACCATGGTGAGTGCGTGACGTCACTGTCGGTCTGTCGTGAGCCGTTCCCTCCGTAACCATGGTGAGTGCGTGACGTCACTGTCGGTCTGTCGTGAGCCGTTCCCTCCGTAACCATGGTGAGTGCGTGACGTCACTGTCGGTCTGTCGTGAGCCGTTCCCTCCGTAACCATGGTGAGTGCGTGACGTCACTGTCGGTCTGTCGTGAGCCGTTCCCTCCGTAACCATGGTGAGTGCGTGACGTCACTGTCGGTCTGTCGTGAGCCGTTCCCTCCGTAACCATGGTGAGTGCGTGACGTCACTGTCGGTCTGTCGTGAGCCGTTCCCTCCGTAACCATGGTGAGTGCGTGACGTCACTGTCGGTCTGTCGTGAGCTGTTTCCTCCGTAACCATGGTGAGTGCGTGACGTCGCCGTCGGTCTGTCGTGAGCCGTTCCCTCCGTAACCATGGTGAGTGCGTGACGTCACTGTCGGTCTGTCGTGAGCCGTTCCCTCCGTAACCATGGTGAGTGCGTGACGTCGCCGTCTGTCTGTCGTGAGCCGTTCCCTCCGTAACCATGGTGAGTGCGTGACGTCACTGTCGGTCTGTCGTGAGCCGTTCCCTCCGTAACCATGGTGAGTGCGTGACGTCACTGTCGGTCTGTCGTGAGCCGTTCCCTCCGTAACCATGGTGAGTGCGTGACGTCACAGCCGGCCGCCGCCCAGTGCCGTTCGGACTCACTCTGTGAGACTGCGGCGCCTGCGGCAGGTAGGCGTGACAACGCCCGCCATGAAGCGAGATAACGAAGCGCGTGGCCGGAGCGTACGTCACCAGATTCGGCCTGCCATTCGTGCAGGTGAAAACACACGTGGTGATGAGCTACGCTTCTGTCGTGCATAATTTCGTATCAGCCGTACCTATACGAGTAAACTGGGTCGTCTATTCGCCGGGCGGCCTTGCCGCCCGCGAAGACCTCCGCCCTCACGAGTCGGTCGGTGGGTGCGGCACCTCCCGGACGGAAACTTTCTCAAGTGCCACACGCCACTTGCCAGTCCGAGTCGGGCGTGTGGAGCTCCCACGTGCATGCACATGCGAGTCGTCCATCGTTGCGCCAACTCCCGTCCGGTCTGCTCGCCGGTCGAGTTCAGTGCGGCGCAGTTCGGTTCGGGTCAGATCGGGTCAGATCGGGTCACGCCCTGAGCTCGGCGCTCCGAACATTCCCCGTCTGGCTAACCGCTGAGCTGCCATCCGCGTGCCGGAAGCTCGTCTGACCGCACCGCCACTTGAGCTGCAGAAAGGTGATCCTCTCCCCCGTCTGCCCGTCTTAGCCGCGCGAGAGGTGTACCGCGTTAGCCCGCTGCGGCCTCGCTGCTGGCTCGTGACAACGCCCGTCTATCGATCGCCGACATGGCGACCTTCGGGCGTCGCGCGGCCGGCCGGCCGAGCCATAGAGCAGGGCGTAGGCAGGACCTGGCAGATGCCAGCTAGTCTTCGCTGTGGACACATCCCTGTGTGCTGAGGCCCCATCGTACGGGTCCAAACTCTACGGAGTCAGTTTCAATATAGGTGAAGTTCGGTTACCAGTCTGTTCACGTCTAACAAAGGGACAAGCACGATCTCACAGTTCGGGGCTGCTTTAAGCAGTTGATTGTCGGCACCTGGCTAAACGACGTACTTGTCCGATACCATGTGCACAGAAGTGATGTTATGCTGGTCACACGAAGCGTGATATATGTTCAAAATTTGATATACAAACTGGGTTTCGGCATTTCGCAGGGTCATGTACCAAGTGTTTTAAGATAGTGCAGCGAAATATGGATAAGGGCTTGGCTTATATGTGTCATCAATATGTCGATATCTCATTTGACCTCGTAGCATTCACGCTGAACAGGCCAAAGCATATCCAATCCCATCAAGGTTACCTCGGATGCGATAAACAATGGGTTACAAAAACTCGCAAAATACTCCTTTTGGTTCCAAGAGTGAACATGGCGGCCGAATTCGAATTAATGCTGTGCAATGTCCTATAATGCAAGTTGTGTCGAGAAAAGAAAAATGCAGATGAACTGGGGTCAGTGATGTCACTTGAGTTGATGCAGGTTTACCCGTGAGACGGCATGGACAGATAATTTAAAAAAAAGAGTAAATTATCTGAGCACATTGACGGCAACAAGACAGTCGAAACGGCTTCAGCAAAAATGCATCAAACTTGTCTCCGGAGATGGCGAGGTGGGCGAATTATCCTCTCGGATGGCGAGGTGGGCGAATCACCCTCTCGGATGGCGATGTGGGCGAATCACCCTCTCGGATGGCGATGTGGGCGAATCACCCTCTCCGATGGCGAGGTGGGCGAATCACCCTCTCGGATGGCGATGTGGGCGAATCACCCTCTCCGATGGCGAGGTGGGCGAATCACCCTCTCAGATGGCGAGGTGGGCGAATCACCCTCTCGGATGGCGATGTGGGCGAATCACCCTCTCGGATGGCGGGGGTTAATACTGAAACATCTCTTCAACTTGACAATTAGTATGCTTCAACTGCTGTCTTATGCCCGATGGCGTATGAAACATACAGAAAATGTTGCAACGGGTCGTTCAGTGCGGTTTTCCTGGAAGTATGGATCGTGTAAGGTAGACTCTCACGACGGGAACTCGAAATTGATCGGACACCGCCTTTGGTCGTGACTGGGAAGGGTCGGCTGAATGTATGAGAGGGTGATTCTACCGAGTGCGAGGTAGGAAGGTGGTCAGCACTGACGTCCGAGGCTATCGGTGCATGGCTATCAGGCTATCTGCTTGACCTGCAGAATCACCGATAGGAGCGGGAGCGAAGGCCTACCGTGTCTGCTCCCGCGTGTATGGTATAAAAGTTGATCTGGGCATCACGCTTTAGAAACAAACGAAAACACTTCGTTTCCTGGAGCTCTTCACGTTCCGATTTCTCCAACCAGACACAGATGTGTACCGTAAGTCGGAATTTGAACCATTATATCCTCATTTTTATCGGGGGCGGTTTCCAAGGGTCGGGAAGATAAGCATGATCTGCCCATGCGTGGTAGCAGTGTGATGTTTAAGAGACATACTTGCAATGAAAATGAGTTAAAATGTGCCCTAAGTATATCAATACCACGAGGATATTTTCTCCTCTTTCAGACTGACCAAATATTTTAGCCTAAAAATGCATCCAATCACGAGAAAATCTTGCTGCAGCTTGTTTACCTCATTGACTATAGAATCACGTAGATTGCCAGCTTTCTTCCTAGAATTTGAATAAATACAATTATAATATAGAAAGGTACAAAGGCCCCGACTTCCATTGATTATGAAAATAAATATATAATGCATCCATGAAAACATGAATATTTAATATCTTATAAATGCTTATTGTTTTTCAAACCAGAATATTGTAACCTAAACCAGGACATTACCTACTACCGAAAGCCAGCTGTAACTCGCCTTAATTGGTACCAAGTGAACTAAAATGTGTACCTGATTTAGCGTCCGGTAAGAAAAAAACAGCAACTAGTTACTTACCTATACCCGGAGTGTGCGAGTGGAGCACGAGGCCTCCGACAGGCATGGCTCTCTTTGGTGACGATTGTGTGTGTGTGTGTGCAGGTGGGGAAGATGTTGAGTTCCAGAGGCGCAGCCAGGGGGGCCCGCAGGCCCGGGCCGTTTCAGCGTCGATTTTCACCACGCAAGGGCTCAGACAGACGTTGGCGCCGCACACACACGAGGGTTGATTCGCTCTGGCCGGGCCGTGCCGGTCCGGGCCGCTCAGACAGACGTTGGTGCCATGCACACGAGATATTCGCTCTGACCTCGTTGCTCGTGGCCACGTTGTGGTGTTCAAGCGAGTGAATGCGGATGCGCGCCGTTGCAGCAGACCAGTGTTACGTACTGCATGGCCGGACCACCAATGCTGAAACAAGGCCGGTAGAGACAAATACTGAAGCCTTGCAGCATACGATATAGCATCGTGAATTATCGAAGTATCAAGCCAGTAGGTTGGCGGCGCTCCTGACGCCTGAGATCTTCAGCCATGAAATAGGAATTCACCGTGCATATTTCAGACGAATGATGATTGGCTGGGTTTGGCGCCTTAAAATTAACGAATGAAAGTTACCTAGCTGATAATTTTCATGAACGTTGTCGAAAAAGAAAAATGAGCAAAATGAGCAAATACTGAAATGAGTAGGTGAGATCTCTGTGCGAGGATTACCATGTTTTGTTTCTATGAAAAGTGGTCTTCAAGTGTTCCAGAGTCTTTGCATGCACATCATCTTGCTCATTCTTTCATTACTCAACATTTCTGCTGGTTTGATCTCTTCAAGTAGGAACCGGCATTCAAGGTAAAGCATAGAGAATATTGTGCATGACCTAGTTATTAATATCCACATTTGGGTCTACACGTTATGCCTGTGAGACCGTGGGTCTCTTTGACAATATTTTGTTTAGTCCATGCTAACAAGATGCATGGTATCAAAATATGATGCAGCAACGTGACTAGGATCTCATCATTCGGTGATGATATTTGTGCACTGCCGTGAATTATTCTAGCTTCACATTGAAACCGTGAAGTCATGGGAGAACCTTTCTTCTTCTTTAGATTCGGAGAAATTTGAACAGGGCGTGGGGGTAAGTGGCGTGCGCCCCAGAAGCTGTAGCTGTCGCTGTAGCTCTACCATATGCGCCAATGCCTGGCGAAGTCTCTGCCCATAGTAAAACGGCATCCCTGCTAAAAAATATCCGTGTCAGTCAAACAAGCTCACTCGATTGTACTTAGATCCTAGATGTGGTGTGTGTGCATGGTCAAGTGGTCAAGAGACCTGAATGACCCTCAGGCAGGATGAGGTCGGTGTCGCGAGTCCGGACCTTGCAACCACAAGACTGTTGTCAGTAGACGTACACCACTGGCCCTCTGACAGGCAATGCAGGCTGCTCTACACCTAGCAATCAATCCGGACTTTTTCACTGGATGAGGAGCAAAAATTACATGAAGCTATACAATTCACAAGTCCCTCCCTCAGCAATGGTCGGGGCATTGAAATATAACAGCCGTTTTTTTCACAAGTGCCGTCAACTGGTGAACACTTGTACGTCAAATTAATCTAGTTTGCCCTTTATTTGGGCACAGTTACTATGTTGTTTTCTGTTTGAATTCATATCATGCTTCAATCCGACTTTTTCCATCTCGATGCTATCTGAATATTTTACAGACATATCGATTGGGATCTCGAGCACACGCCATTCAGGCTTAATTCAACACGGGCTGTGCATGCATTACTCACGCTACACTTTCAATCGAACGGGAGATATTTGTTCAGGTATGCGACTGCCACCGCTGTACCCATAATATATACCACCGCACTGTCTGTTTTTTTTTTGCTTGTACGCTATGTCCCTTTTTGCCCACCACCAGCTGCAGCATGCGAAGCAATTTGCGTCAGTTACCCAGATCCCACGTCGTGGGTGGCTGGAATCTCCCGCCGTGTCGGAAAAGTAACATTGTTCACTTTGGACTTCAAAAACGAGCTACCTAACCTAACCAGCTTCCAGAACTAGAAAGTCGATGGACAAACTTTCAGAGCAATGCCTGAATAAAACACCGGGAATGCAGCACCGGCGGTACAAAGGGCGAGTCGCGTGGAGTGCTGCCACCATTTCATCTAAATTTTATGGCGGTATCGTGTCGATGTGGTCGATGGCGTCCAGCGACAACACGACCGGACGCGGTGCTCACCGAACTGCCAGCACTGTTCCCGGCCACACCTGGCCGAGCCCTAGCCCTGCGCAGTCGCCAGCCGCGGGTGGGACAGTGCCGCTCCGCGCCGCTCCGTCTCGACACATCTCGCAAAATGGGCTTCAAGACAAACGTGAGTTCCGCCACTGGCCGGGCCGAGAATCGAGTCGGTTTTTCCGCGCACACCTACCTGCATTGACAGGTGTATGGGATTTGTTCGGCGAACCGCTCCAAATAAGTTGCAAACGAGCCACTTACGTCGGTTAGAGACGTCTTGCGTCCACATGTGCCCGGAAATGTTGAACGTGTGTCCATGCTGGGCGTGTGCTGGTGTTGAGACTGGTGTCCGGCTGTCTCGGGGGCGAAGTCACGAGTTTGTGTGCGGGTAGGGAGGCGACACTTCTTGAGGAGCTCCATTTCCTCGGAGGGGCGCCTTGGGCCGCAAATTCCATGAGTGAGTGGGGGGAGTCGGAGGGTACACTCGAGCATATTTTACTCTCGAGGGGCACCTACCCTCTGGGTGCCTTTGGCTGAAAATGAAAATATGTTCACCGGGGATGGGTGGTCTTGAACATTCTCTGAGGGGCGCCTTTCCCGGCCAAAGGGGCGTCACACTTCAATGGAAGGGACACATGTCCCCAGTACCTCCCCCCCCCCCCCATAGTTCCACCTGTGGGCTGTTTTCATAAAACTGGAGCTAGAAATCAGCCACTGAAGACTCGCAGTGCGTGCGTTAATTTAACCCCCTTCAGGTTTTTATGAAATAACTCCGAAACCGTTCCAGAAATGGCTTCTCGATTTGGCATCCCCGCCAACAATTAACGATCACACATTCATCACAAAATATAAATCAAACTCGTCAGGTTCTGGAGCTTTAGGGCATGCCAAAGTATCCTGTGTTACACCTGTGTTAATCACCATTAACACATCACCTGTGTTAATGTAGTTTTGGGATGCAGATCGCTTGTAATGAACAGACCATACACAATGCAATCAAAAATGAAATGAGGGCATAAACAAAGGACCAAAGTAAAGCTAAGAAAAACTAAAACGTGACCTCAGATCTGATTGCCGGGTTGAACCGAGGTTGAAACTGGAAACAAATTTGTCACATGTAGAACTTTGCGACTAATTAATATTTTCGAAAACAGGAGGTCGAGGATGGTAACTTTTTTCATCTACTAGTGTTCCGAATCGTAAGTTAACATCAGATGGCATCATTGATATATGACCTGAAACATTACGAGGATCATTGCACTCCACTTCTAAGAGGTATTTGGACTGAAGTAAACCATTTGTTGTTAGCGAAATGTTCAAGAAGACTGGGGAGCGTCGGTGCTGCCTCGCCGCACTTCTGATTCTCCCCTACATTGTTCGATAATGAGGCGAAACAATCCTTACGATAGGTGCGGCTTCGGTCCTTTCCGTCGACCCAGGGGCTATTCATACCGGCCCGGGGTCGGCTTCCACGGCTAGTGGTCCTCTCCGTGCGCGCAGGTACCCTCCTTGGCGATCCAGGGCCTTCTCTGTCAGGCTAACTTTGTTAGTTAGCTCTTTGGCTTTAGGGCGCTTCGACCGGAATTGATCATTCGCGCCCATAACCTTTACACTAGTACTTCACTGTTGGTGGGTCCACCCAGGCTATTACCTGGGTGTATATGTGGTTTGAAACCCAATCGACGACAAGTAACGGAACAAGTTTCCAGAATGCACAAGTTTTGAGTAGATTCCCAGGATGTCTTCATATGTCAAACGATCCGCCTCTCTTCCATAAAACAATCGGCGCCCTGACGCGAAGTGCTGGCACGTCAGAAGCACGTGACGCACAGTCAGGGTTTCCAGACAGCGGGGGCACCGCGGTCTCTCCTCCCCACACAGGAGGTAGCGATGGGTAGCGTAGGTGTGCCCGATGCGCATCCTGCAAAGTGTGACCTCCTCTTGTCTGGATCCACGAAGGCATTACTCCCAAAGTCCTAGATGTGGCTTGATTGCATGTAACTTATTGTTGCTTTCTCTATCCCATGCCCATTGCCACTTAGCGAGTATGAAATTTGTAATCCTTGAGAAGTGGTCCCTGGCAGGAAGTAGGCATATGCGTGGGCGGGGATTCTGAGCTGCCCACTTCGCCGCAGTGTCCGCGCGCCCGTTTCCCCACACCCCGGTGTGGCTCGGGACCAAACATAAGCGGACCGTTTTTCGTCTCGTTCTAATGTAGTAAGACATACGAGGATGTCGAGTAGTAGAGGGTCTGAGGGATAAAATGCAGTCAGTGCCAAAAGGCTACAAAGAGAGTCAGATAGAATCACATATAGTGTGTCCTGATAAATATCTATAAAAGACAATGCCTTCACGATCGCAATGAGTTCAGAGCTATAAACTGAGATATTCCCAGGCAAACTGAATGAACGTACAGTAGTACCGCACACAAAAGCACACCCTGCTTCTGTGGTACTCTTGGAACCATCAGTAAAAATCCTTGTGTGTCCTCGGTAAAAGTCCAGGTGCTCAATTGTTCTCGACCTACACACGGACGCCCTCTTTTTACAGCTTGGGGCCCATCCATTAGGCCTAGGGCCCTTGTACGGCTTGGGCCCCATCCGTCGATCAAAGGGCCCTAAATTGACGGCCCGGTGTCCTCTCCGACAACTACGGCCCCCTGCGTCGTCTCAGGAGCCCTCTTTGATGACACAGAGCCTTTTCGGGCAAGCCGCAGGCTCCTTTTCAAACGCTTGAGTCCTCTCCATCAGCTCAGGGTGCTCTTTCTTCGGCTTGTACCCCGCCGTCAGCCCGGGGGACTTCATATTGGCTCGAGGCCATCTCCATCAGCCCGGGGCCCTTCCACCGATCCGGGGTCTCTTCCTTCGATCTAGAAACCCTTCACGCTAGCCCAGCCAATGGCCCTCAACATCTTTTAGAGGGCGTCCTTCGTTGACTCTGGTCCTCTTCGTCGGCCCGGGACCCTTTCCATCAGTTCGGTTCAGGGGCCCTTCACGTCGGCCGAGGGGGCCCTTGCGGGCCCCTCAGGGCGGTCGCCTGGGACTGGGAAGGGCGCTTGCATGTAACGTTATTGTTGAAATGTGTTGGTTGGTTATTGGTTTTACGACACGTCGACCGTTGAGTCATGTAGCGTCGCCAATCTCTCACGCCGATCGGTCGCGGGCGAAGAGTAGCGACAGGTGAGACTCGAACCCACAACCTTTCGATTGTGAGACGAGCATCTTACCCCTAGACCACTCGTCCCCTGTTGAAATGTGTAAAAGATGTGCAAGGTATAAAAAGCATTAAAAGTTCCACAAGAATGCCAATACGCCTGCACCTTACATACATAAATGAAACACCCGTAAAGTGGGTCCATGGAATTTTACGAGGATCAAAAGGTCCGCTGAAGGTTCCCTGGGTCCCACCGCTCAGAACAATGAGCAAGGACGACAAGGAATGGTCCCATCGCCAAAGACAATGCAGTAGTTGAGCACAGTTTAAATCAGTGTTTACATTGGAGGATGTGACTAATCTGCCGACTGGAACCACAGCTCAGCACAGGTGATCAGTTACATGATGTTGATTTCATTGACAGTGATGTTGTTTTGAATTATGTCAGGAAAATAAAGCCAAACAAGGCAGCAGGACCTGATGGAATTTAGCTAGGTATTGCGGGAAGCTGAAAAAATTGGCAATTCCACTCAGTATAATATTTTGTAGATCAGTTTCACAAATGAAATTCCAACCGATTGGAAAAGGGCAAATGTAGTTCCTATTTTCAAGAAAGGAGAAAGAGGAAAGTTGAAAACTATAGGCCAGTAAGCCTCACATCACTAGTCTGCAAGGTACTTGAATCAATTATCAAGGATAAAATAGTTAGTTTTCTGGAAGGAAACAGAGGATTCAAGATACTCAACATGGGTTTAGAAAAGGGCGATCGTGTCTCACAAATCTCTTGGACTTTTTAATTTTGCTACAGAACAATTTGATAAGGAAATCAGGTTGATGTAGCATATCTTGACTTTAGCAAGGCCTTTGACAAGGTACCTCATAAACGGTTAATGATGCAGCTTCAGGCCCATGGTATTGTGGGTAACATCCTAAAATGGATAGGGTTGTGGCTTTCAGATAGACAGCAGAGAGTGATGCTAAATGGTACAAAGTCATCATGGCAAAATGTTCTTAGTGGAGTCCCCCAGGGGTCAGTACTGGGACCACTATTGTTCATTATGTTTGTAAATAACATTGAAAGTGGCCTAAGCAGTAAGGTTTTGAAATTTGGAGATGGTTTGAAGGTCTTTAGGGCAATAACAGGGCACAATGAGCAGGTCTTGCTGCAGAAAGATTTAGACGAGCTTGTGAAGTGGTCCGAACAATGGCAAATGAAATTTAATTTTGATAAGTGCAAAATCATGCATGTAGGTAGGCAGCATATCACGGCTCCATACTTCATGGGTGGCCAAGTACTATCTGTGACTCAGCAGGAGAAGGACTTAGGTGTTATTTTGAACACAAAATTGGGGCCATCAGAACAGACCAAAGAAGCCAGGAAGAAGGCACTAAGAATGCTTGGGAAATATATAGGAATGTATCATACAAAAGTGAGGAAGTCATCAGGAAGCTTTATTGTGCATATGTCAGGCCACATCTGGAATATTGTGTCCAAGCTTGGTCCCCTAGTTATGAAAAAGATTGTTGGCTTTTAGAGAGAGTACAAAGAGGGCAACAGAAATGGTGAATGGTATGGGCAACGTGGCATATGAGGAAAGATTGAAGAAATTGAATAGTTTTCACTTAGATATAGAAGGCTGAGAGGAGATCTCATCGAGGTCTTTAAATTTGTTCATGGTCAGGAACAGGGTTATCTCAGGGAACTGTTTGAATTTAACAGAATTGATGCAATTAGAGGTCATCAATTCAAAATTAAAGTTAATCACAGCAGGACAAGGTTAAGACAGTCCTTCTTCACCAACAGGGTAGTAGATCACTGGAACCAGCTGCCAGAAACCATTGTCAGTAGCAACACACTGAACATCTTTAAGAACAGCATAGACAATCATTATAAGAATAGGGGCTTGTTTTCTGTATTCCAGGGAGAGTTGATCAACACATTTGGTGGACAACTGGTTCAGTGTGCAGAGTGCAACCAGAAGGGACCTGTGGCTCATAGTTGCACTGATCTTTATGTCTTTATGTCTTTATGTCTTTAGTAGCTAGTAAAACTGCTTCCCCGTTGGCCATAAACGTGCGGGCGTAACTCTTCCCTGGACAAAATCCTATTGCGGTGCCGTCGGTCTGGTTGTAATGGGCTGTTTTGTGTTGCTTTAAATTGTTGCTTTCAGGAACCAGTTGTATCATGTTAATGAGATCTTCTGTTGGAATACCATGGTTATTTTTGCTGCTTAGGCCAGCCAGGCATGCTTGGTGTCCCCCTAGTTTTGGAATGCTTGGTTATATATTTTTCACATCCATGCAGAGCATTTGAATGTTCTGCCCTGCTGACTGGTCTGCAAGAAGCTTTACTGCTTGTCGTAATTTCGTAAGGAAGTCCGTTGTGTCGCAGAAGTAAGGAAGTCCGTTGTGTCGTTGTGGCTGAAATTCCACATGCCCCTTAAGCAAGCTTTCTGTCGCTTTTGCGCTTTTTTTCGGTTGTGTGATGTCTGCTACACATTATAGTTCTTATCGGATAGCCCGGCTTTATGGGTCTTTGGTTTTCCCTATCGGTATCCTGGCTTTGGATTTGTTGGCAACATATACCACCGCAAGTTCTTGCCTGTGTGACCCCTCTTGCACAGGTCATCCACGAAGCTCCTGACCTCTTTCTGTATTGAAAGAATGCGATCTGAATTTGTAGGGCATTAGATGGCATCATCTTCCAGATCTTTGCGTCAATTGTTGCGGAAATCTTCGGCATCCATCAACACCACTCCCGAGCCCTCGTCCGCCGGTCTTATCACTATGGAATTGTCTGTTATGAGTTGATCTATGGCCTTCACTTTCCCGGTGACGATTTGTCGCCACAGCTTGGGTAATCTTGTTACTGTTATGTCGTAAATGTTTGCTTGAACACTGTCTCCTACTTTACATTTATTTTCCCACGCGTGTTGGCAGGTGCTAGCTTTATCATGGATTCGCCTATTAGATTATTAGATGCGTTGTTGCTTAGTTATGGCTAATCCGAGGTTTCCTAGACAGCTTCAGTTGTCACCCGATTTTCAGATTGGCATGATTTGCTTTATTATCGAGTGTGGGAACACGTGGCGCAACGTGAATGCACTGACGAAAGTACGATGTAGTCCTGAAACTGTCTGTTTATTTAAGATGAATGTTAATAACCCGCGCTTAGTTTTCATCTGTATATATATATATATATATATATATATATATATACTCACACGCGGATGCAATATAGCTGACGCTCCGAGCGCCGGAATCAATATTCTATCTGACGTCCGGTAGATCTTATGTTAGATCTTTGAACGCACGCATTTATTCACGTCGGTTAATACAACATTTTTCTGCCACACTGATGCCAAATCCAATGTTTTTGTATGCTTCAATGTATATTTTCTGATAGGCAATTGCAGGTAGACAATAGGCAATCTAATACCCACGACACGCTGGACTGATTTTAAGTTTGAGATTCGGGTGCATAATGTAGTTTTCTGGCCATGGAAATATGTTTTCGGAGCTCCGCTTGGCCACCTGCCTCTCTAATAGGCCAACACGAAAATGGAGGCTCAACAGGATAGTCTTGACCCCCATAATTTTGCCAAGGGGTCAACTGACCCCGATTGACCACCCTAATCCGCCGACCCCGGGGACAGTGGTGGGATTTAAGGACATTACTGGGAGGGTTCAGTAGCGCGGAAGGCAATCAAATCAAAGCTTATTGGTGGGGCCGGCCGGCACATTCGGTTCTATGTTAAAATATGTGTTTATGAGAAAGGACAGATTGGACTTGGAAACGGTGTTTGAGCCCTTGCAAAGAAATAGAAGCCTCTCCTCTGCACACTTCACGGAGCATTCGCCTGCTGCATTCCTAAATATAATAGTTTGCATCATGGTCAGAACTCATCAGGCCATCATCGTTCCGTTGTCAGATCGTCATTAAGAAATTGTCATACTATCTATCATCAGGTTATCCAAACCGTTATCCGACCAGCATCAAGTCGCCATCAGAAATCCTCAGATGTTTGTTTAGCCGGACGGGGCGCCGGGCAGCCAGGCAGTAGCGCGGGCCCCACAGCCGAGGGCCGACACCGCCGACCAGTCCGCGCGGACCAGGTGCCAGCCAGCGGCATGTGAACGCGCCGGGCGGCCGCCACCAGACCGGAGGCACGTGACTGGCTGGGGGGGGGCTGGGGAAATACGGCCGAGTCGGGCGGCGGCGGCCGGCCGCGGGCCTGCACCACGTGACCACGTGACCAGGCCGGCGCCGGCCGGTATCGACTGGGCTGAGTCACGTGGCCGGATCAATAGCGCGGCGAGCTGGGTGCGGACAACGCCCCGTCGTCCGCCCGTCCGTCTCGTCGACGTCGACGCGCTCATCCGCGGCCGCAGGTGACGTGCTGACGCCAGCGTCGGTCCTGCTCGAGCACAAGGTCCGGTCACGTGAGACGCTCGCCGAGAGCAACAGTAAGGTCACGGTTTTGTGGCAGTCGTTCGGCTTCCCGGCCGGGAGCCTTACGATCGACTTACGGGAGAATCCTCGACATTTCGCGGAAGAACTAGAAGAATCAACATTTGCTCGAAAGGTGGGCTCGATCGCGGCAGCTCGGCGCGACAGTTATTGTCGGTGGTGCTGAACGAACTGTTGATGGCGCCTGAGGGTTCCTGACAGGATATGGAACGACGCCAGTTCCTCCACACCAGATATGTAGCGACACCCGTTCTGCGACACCCGATATGTAGCGACACCCGTCCTGCGACACCCGGCATGTAGTGACACGCGTTCTGCGACACCCGATATGTAGCGACTCCCGGTCTACGACACCCGCTCATGTAGCGACACCCGTTCTACACCATATGTGTAGCGACACCAGGTTCTACGACACCCGCTATGTAGCGACACCCGTTCTGCGACACCCGGTCTAACGACACCCGCTATGTAGCGACACCCGTTCTGCGACACCCGATATGTAGCGACTCCCGGTCTACGACACCCGCTATGTAGCGACACCCGTTCTGCGACACCCGATATGTAGCGACACCCGGTCTACGACACCCGCTATGTAACGACACACGTTCTGCGACACGCGTTCTGCTGGTACAGTCAGCCAGCAGGGCTCCACGCAGGGTGTATCAGCAATGGGACGGTTTGTTGATTCCAACTCCTCTCAGGAGTTTTTTTTTAACACAAGATTCCAGGGCCGGATCCGCATTTTCCTGTCCATGAGCTTATGCGAAGACACTTGCAGAAAAAAAAACACCATATACGCTTTTCGTGGGTTTTTGTGCTTAGCACAGGGACGTTTATTTCTAAGAATTATTTGGTGTGGGGGGCAAGACTCCAATACATGGTGGCAGTGGACGTGTCCAGGTGGATTAGGGTCACACACCATCGGGTCCCATGCTAAAAGTCTAAATTATTGGGAGCAGGGGGTTTCAAAGCCTACTTTGTCGGGGCACTTGCCCCTCAAAAGTATACAAAACAACACCCATGGTTTTGCCCATATATATATAGGTATATATATATATGTATATATATATATATATATATATATATATATATATATATATATATATATATATATATATATATACAAATATTATATATATATATAATATATAATATATATAAGTATATACTCCTATAATTTAATACGGAAAAATGACATCCCCATCCCAACTCCGAAATGCAACTAAATGCCACCCTTGTGGCAACTACTTCCATCAGTATCGGATAATCATGACCAAACGCTGTGTAAGGGCCAGGACATAATTGGTGACATTTTTGCATGTGCTCTGAGCAGGTGCGTAGGCAGAGCATTTTCTTTAGGGGGATGCCGCCGAACATTTCGAAAAATTGACCTGCGAAATTCGGAAATTTTCGCAAGCACTGACCGCCTAGGGCCACATCTAAATTGGAATTCTGGTTTCCTCAGGTGGTTCCGAAGAAATGTCCATTGGAACTAGGTTCAGCGACATTCTTAGTATTTCATGTTTTGCATTCAAGGTTGGCATGATGGCCACTTTTTCACCACATGTGCTTAGTTTCCAAAACGTGAAGGGGGCACAGGCCCAGTGTTGTCTCCCTTCCCGTCCTCCCCTCTTGCTGAACTACTGGCACTGCGTACCACATTGGTGGAACACGTTCCAACTTGATACTTCAAAGAAAAGGAAGCTGAAATTGGTTGGTTACTCCACGACAGGAGCAGAAACCGGAAAGCTGGCGTTGTAAGTGGTTTTGGGAACGTCGAGGAAGTATTGTTCCATTGATGAATCCGTGTTTTCCTAATATGCAAAAAATGAATGCATTGATAGGTGAAGTAATACATCACGCATTTATACATATTTTTTTTAACACACCATGCAGTTCAATACAAACTACAAATATGCTAATTTATGCAAGTTTGGCTTCAAAGTTAGCGATTGTCATGGACATGACTTCAAAGATCACTTGAATCCACTGGTGAATGATAATTAGGAGAAGACTATTTTGTTGTTGGGCTATTTGATATCGCATGTTTTGGTGCTCATTGTGTACCATTTTTGTCATATCTGAAGCAAAATATTTACGAACGGAAGTGGCTCCAAAATATACCTAAAATCACCTACCCCAAAATATCACCAAATATTATAACATCCCGGGAGGTAGGTGTTGGAGAGTAAACAAAATCAACTGCATATTGAAATAATATACCGCTGATATGTAT
>JAOTOM010004329.1:0-12500 GCA_034440615.1 Ashinkailepas kermadecensis | reverse complement strand
GCGTGACGCTGCTGATTGTCCCCCGTGTCCGCTCCGGCAGTGATACCAGTAGGCGTGACGCTGCGCCACCGGCCTGATTGTCCCCTGTGTCCGCTCCGGCAGTGATACCAGTAGGCGTGACGCTGCGCCACCGGCCTGATTGTCCCCTGTGTCCGCTCCGGCAGTGATACCAGTAGGCGTGACGCTGCCACCGGCCTGATTGTCCCCTGTGTCCGCTCCGGCAGTGATACCAGTAGGCGTGACGCTGCGCCACCGGCCTGATTGTCCCCTGTGTCCGCTCCGGCAGTGACCGCAGACGAGTTGTGCTGAACAGCATGCTATTTGCCCCGCTGGTGCAAGTTTCATTCGTCTTTATTGGAAACGACAGGGCAGCTGGAACCGAGTGCAGTCATTAGCCCTTGACGGTGTCGCCAAAATCGTAACAGAGCGAACCGTCATCACCGAATGACATCCTCGATTCTCCTTCCTCCTCTGATATATGCTCTCATGAAGAAGCGTAGTGAAAAAAGAAGTGAAATTATCATTTCCACGATCTAAATGTTAATACGTGCGTGCGTATGTGCCTGCGTGCGTGCGCATGTGCCTGTGTGTACCTGTGTGTGTGTGTGTGTGTGTGTGTGTGTGTGTGCGTGTGCGGGTGTGTGTATGTGTGTGCGCCTAAGGCATGATTAAATTTACCACAATTGCAGATACGTTGGAACACATCTCTTGGTGCAATGTAGCAAAACATTAGCCAAGACAGGGGGCACAGAAGGACTCGGGTACCCAGATCTCCACCCGTGCTCCCCACTCAGCTCTGTAGCGCAGCAGTGAGCACGGCGGTCGGGCGTCGCCCGGTACCCAGATCTCCACCCGTGCTCCCCACTCAGCTCTGTAGCGCAGCAGTGAGCACGGCGGTCGGGCGTCGCACGGCCCCCCCCCCCCCGAAAAGGGGGGGGGCCAGACGCCAATCTCCCCCCCCCCCCCCCCCCCCCACCTCTGCGCGCAGCGGAGAGAGGCGGGGGCGCACACGGCCCAACCTCACCGACATGGCAAGTCCCGTGACAGTGCAGCGCACCGTCAACGGCGAGCAGGGGCTCTCACGTTGCCGCAGATGTCGCGTCACGCTCCTCGCTGGCGGCGAGGTGCGGCACTGCAACTTTGCAAGAACACTGCCCAGGATATTGAGGCAGCTGTGCCACAATATGGCACAGCTGTCCACCGCCTCTGACGCCTGCGTCTGACCCTTGCAGATGAGGTGCGCACCGGCACCTACCGCCAGCTGTTCCACCCCGAGCAGCTCATCACCGGCAAGGAGGACGCCGCCAACAACTACGCACGCGGCCACTACACCATCGGCAAGGAGATCGTCGACATCGTGCTGGACCGCACCCGGAAGCTGGCCGACCAGTGCACCGGTGAGCTGATGCATTGACCACCGGGGGATGGTGTGGGATGTCCAAGTTCATTTTCCGTTGATCGTCAGGCGTAGGTAAAGACTTTGAGTGTGCGCTATTGGATTAGACGCAGAGATGTGAAATTATACATGAACAATATGTATGCAATTGATGAGCGCAAGGCTAGGTTTGTG
Organism: Ashinkailepas kermadecensis; assembly: GCA_034440615.1. Classification (NCBI taxonomy): domain Eukaryota; kingdom Metazoa; phylum Arthropoda; class Thecostraca; family Neolepadidae; genus Ashinkailepas; species Ashinkailepas kermadecensis. Next base: position 10,930 of record JAOTOM010004329.1, on the reverse strand, counting down.
CGATATCCAACAGCACAATACAAACACGAAATTGGATGGAATTAATACTAGCTGTGTGGATCTGGGTGATGCAATTGATATTTACAAGTGAATGGGTAAATAAAAACATGATATTAACGAAGAATTTAAATTGCGTTCGGTGTTCGCGCGGATGAACGGAAGCAAAGCTTTCGCAGTTTTAGTGGTTGCCATACCTTTTGGGAATTGCTTCTCCTCTTGAAGTTCTTTCAAGTCAACAATATTCGTGAGGTCAACGTGATATACGCACATTATGCACTGTGCAATGTCCGCCTACAATGTGACTTCCGATGCAGACTGGCCGAGTCAGGTGCCGCTTGTTACAGCCACAGGCTTGTCTGATCGTTCAATAGACTGATCGCCACCACATCAAGATATGTCATTCCTGTCGAATTATGTGTCGGTGATTGTGTGGCGTCAGCGGCTGTCACGAGATGGTTTGGTCAATTGTCGCTGCACTTGCTGATGTGCTCGCGTCGAATCTCCAGCTTCGACGCCGTGGCACTGTCACACCCAGAGTAACGCGTAGGCGTGGTGCTGCAGGCCTGCAGGGCTTCCTCATCTTCCACTCGTTCGGCGGCGGCACCGGCTCCGGCTTCACCTCGCTGCTGATGGAGCGGCTCAGCGTCGACTATGGCAAGAAGAGCAAGCTGGAGTTCGCCATCTACCCGGCGCCGCAGATCGCCACGGCCGTGGTCGAGCCGTACAACTCGATCCTGACCACGCACACCACGCTGGAGCACTCCGACTGCGCCTTCATGGTCGACAACGAGGCCATCTACGATATCTGCCGACGCAACCTGGACATCGATCGGCCCTCCTACACCAACCTGAACCGGCTGATCGGCCAGATCGTCTCGTCCATCACGGCCTCGCTGCGCTTCGACGGCGCGCTCAACGTGGACCTGACCGAGTTCCAGACCAACCTGGTGCCGTACCCGCGCATCCACTTCCCGCTGGCCACGTACGCGCCGGTCATCTCCGCCGAGAAGGCCTACCACGAGCAGCTGTCCGTCAGCGAGATCACCAACGCCTGCTTCGAGCCGACCAACCAGATGGTCAAGTGCGACCCGCGCCACGGCAAGTACATGGCCTGCTGCATGCTATACCGTGGTGATGTTGTACCCAAGGACGTCAACGCCGCCATCGCCACCATCAAGACCAAGCGCAGCATCCAGTTTGTCGACTGGTGCCCGACCGGCTTCAAGGTGGGCATCAACTACCAGCCGCCGACGGTGGTGCCCGGCGGCGACCTGGCCAAGGTGCAGCGCGCCGTCTGCATGCTCTCCAACACCACCGCCATCGCCGAGGCCTGGGCCCGACTCGACCACAAGTTCGACCTGATGTATGCCAAGCGCGCCTTCGTCCACTGGTACGTCGGCGAGGGCATGGAGGAGGGCGAGTTCTCAGAGGCGCGCGAGGACCTGGCCGCTCTGGAGAAGGACTACGAGGAGGTCGGTGTCGACTCCGTCGAGGCGGAGGGCGACGAGGAAGAGTACTAAGTCACCACGCGCCTAACGCCGCGCGGATTTACTACGATCTCGTTTTGTGTTCTCCACCGGTCTTTGTTTACCCTGCGATGCTATTGCGGTCAACATGTTCACGAGGCTGCTTTTACATGGCTGTGCGCATTGACAATGACAAACACGAGACCCCGAATTCGTTACTCCGACGAGGGTCTCCGCGGAAATATCGTCCCGATAAAGCCGTCTTTTGGTGTTCATTGGCGCACGATTACGTGACGGTCAGACTATTTGTGGGATAGGGGAATGAGCCCCAGACGCAAGAAGGCAACCAGTGGTTTTATGGATAAGCGATTCTGTCCGTGTTTTCCAGGCTCCTCAGCGACTCCATTGCAGGCTCACCAGCGACTCCAACGCATAACTATCAGCAGCACTGTGAGCGTGTCTGCTGTCAATTGTGAGAGATGATCATGAAGTATCAGAATATATCTAGGTGACTAGGAATCGTAGAAAATATTCGATTTTGCTACGCAGTAAAAGTAGAAGAAATGCGAGATGTTTGATGACCAACGTATATAAGTTCTTACTGTGAATACACTTCCTAAGCGAATACCTGTGTATTATACCAGATAACATCTCCCTACTGTGGACTTCATACCGAGCTAACACAAGTTCACATAACGAGGCCAGCAAGACAGATTCTCTTTGTGACGCCTCTACACCAGCTAACGGTCGATACTTGATGCGGTTACTATGATGCGGGGCCGTTGCCATGGCAACTTGTTTGTGTGCGAATCGTCCGTCAGATTACACCCACCGATCACAGCGCCAACATTCTCAATCAGCGTGACAACTTCCCTGCATTGCACGGCTTGCCGAAGACTACGATCCACTCTACCACAAGGGGTGACACAAAAATAATGGTTTGAGGTATATTTATCAAAAGAGCATACTATCATCCAGTTGGCTATCACCACACTGCACCCAGTCAGTCATGCTTCATGTTGCACTCAACACCTGATGGCCACAACGTTACGTCGCAACGGCAGTCCTATGACTGCCGTTAGCTGGACATCAAAGCGGCCATGTATAGCGCACTCCCCACATCTCTGTCGCTAGCCTCAGCCGTACAGGTCCTGGGAGTGGCCGCTACCGCCTGTCGTGTCAGCTGGTGTACTGGGAGTCTGGCCGCTACCGCCTGTCGTGTCAGCTGGTGTACTGGGAGCCGTGTCCGACTGTTGTCAGATGTGCTGCTCAGAGATGTGATCGGCGGTCTAACCACGGCGATCCAGATCGGACAACGTTCGGATGCCCGACTGGCGCGACAACACAGATCGACAGATCTGACGTCTGGCAAGCCAGCCACCAGACCAGACAGATCTGACGTCTGGCGAGCCAGCCACCAGACCAGACAGATCTGACGTCTGGCGAGCCAGCCACCAGACCAGACAGATCTGACGTCTGGCGAGCCAGCCACCAGACCAGACAGATCTGACGTCTGGCGAGCCAGCCACCAGACCAGACAGATCTGACGTCTGGCGAGCCAGCCACCAGACCAGACAGATCGACGTCTGGCGAGCCAGCCACCAGACCAGACAGATCGACGTCTGGCGAGCCAGCCACCAACCAGACATCGACGTCCGAGCCAGCCAAACCAACAGATCGACGTCGGCAGCCAGCCACAGACCAGACAGATCACGTCTGGCGAGCCAGCCACCAGACCAGACAGATCTGACGTCTGGCAGCCAGCCACAGACCAGACAGATCGACGTCTGGCGAGCCAGCCACCAGACCAGACAGATCGATGTCTGGCGAGCCAGCCACCAGACCAGACAGATCTGACGTCTGGCGAGCCAGCCACCAGACCAGACAGATCTGACGTCTAGCGAGCCAGCCACCAGACCAGACAGATCTGACGTCTGGCAGCCAGCCACAGACCAGACAGATCTGACGAGCCAGCCACCAGCCCAGACAGATCTGACGTCTGGCGAGCCAGCCACCAGACCAGACAGATCTGACGTCTGGCGAGCCAGCCACCAGACCATTGTCCGAGATCACCTGATCAAAACGGGCCGCAGCCAGCTGCTGAGGTCGGGGTCAGACGAGGGAGAGGACGAGATGGCGTCGGTTCGGACTGGGTCACACGTGCAGCAAACTAATCGGACTTCAGGCTGGGCTGGATGCCAGCCAACTCGGCACAGCCGTCACTCCGCGTCGGGTCGGGTAAGGTCAGGCCAGGTCGGAAGGTTTGACCTCCGTCGTCTCGGCCGTGGGCGTCGTCACCCTCTGGACGAGGTTCTTGCTGAACCACTGTGGACGCTCCTTGGCAACTTCGACCAGTTGCAGTGTCTGCGGAACAACGAACAGGCGACTTACACGGCCAGCATTATCACGCCAGGCACAAAGGGGGTCGATCGGTTTTTCACATATCGCCTATTACAACTGGAAACGCGTCATCTTGGCAGTGAACTCCCACATTCGGTCTTGCCTGCTTTCCATAGTAAAACAATGTAGCACACAAATTGTTTTTGTTTTTAAGAAAAGCCACTAGGTGGCAGTTGGAGCCAGAGCTGCACGAGTTCGTCAGGGTGGTTATTAAACCAAATATGTGATTGGAGGTACGTGGCAGTTCCAATTTCTTACTCAGCCACCAAGACTCACCTTGAAATGTGACTAAATCAGCACAGACTACAAATCTACGCCTTATAGTATGGCATAAACAGCAAAAACAAAAATGTCATTCTCAACAGTAGCGTTGCAGGGATTCTCGCGAGAAAAAAAACAGCCAGAATTCCTAAAGTGCCAGACAAAAGATATTGCACACCAGGTTCCTTTCGAATACCTTGTACAAAACATTGATTTTCTCTCTCTGAGAGGGGGGGTGAAGGGACTCACATCGGTCTGCTCATCATCCAGCGCTTGCCGCTCGCCACTGTACACTACTGCCACCTCGCGGTCGACGGGCCGCAGACCTTGCGCGTCGGCCACGGCCTGTTGGATGAGACGCGTCTCCTCCACCACCTTACTGTAGCAGGTCACTGGCGAACGCACACCACGATTACTGTAGCAGGACACTGGCAAATGCACACCATCATTCAGCCAGTCATCGAGGTGATAAGCGTAACGCTTTATGGAGTGAGACTATGGGGTTATGCGCGGGGAGTAGACATGGGTCAAAGATATGATCGGGTGATCTGGTTCCGGGGTGCGCACTGCGGAAGTGTTCAGAAACGCTGCCAAATACTAATCAACATTGAACAACGATCGAATGATGATTCGAGGTGGAGCATGCAGCTAGGAATCACCATGTGCCGTCCTCGTTGACGTTGGGGGTCGTCAATCCTTACGTCACGTTCTGCCCCAGCTGAGTGACCAGGCTCCTCGGTTAGAGGTGTCACAAAACAGGACAGCAGGACCCCGACTCACGTAAGCTGCGTAAGTCGGTGACGGCCTACAATTCTGTCAAATATTCGTATGGCGGGAGAACATCAAGAGGGGAACCACGTAAGCACATACTAGTTCAGTTCCGACGGGGAGGGGACGATCAGCATTGGTCCGTCTCCAGTGGTGTTCCAGATCAGCACCGCGCGAAACCGCTCGTGCTGATACGTGAACAGCATCATCAACAAGCGGAATACAAGCATGAATGCAATGCACGACAGCAACGCAATAAAGAAAGCGAAATAGTTGTCTGCGAGTCCCACCAACTCGGAAAGACGCATACAATACCTTGGTACAGTCAGTCGGCATGTACGGGAACGTTTGCATTCGTGGTACTGCGGACCTTCAACGCGGACAAACAATGCTCGGGCACGATCACCTGCAAACATACTGAACATGGCACCCGCAGTCGGAGACACTGCAGCATGCTGATGCCGCGTTAAAGAAGGGGCTGCAGTGACCAGCGCAGTGCAGTGATCCCGAGCTGCGGTCAAGCTCGACAGTCAGAGGACGCAGGACCGGCAGCACAGCAGCGCGCGCCGGAGCGCGCCTCACTCACTGCAGAGCGCGCCGGCCACGTAATGGCCGCCGCAGACGGCACAGAAGACCAGGTCGGAGCGCGGCCGGATCAGCTTGCGGCCGGTGGGCCAGTTGTCGGCGCCGAACCGGCGCATCATGCGCCTCTCCACCGAGCGGCGGTGCTTGGGCACGGCCCACAGCAGGCCGTCGGCCAGACTCGGCCGCGTCTCGCCAGGCGGCACCACCGGCGCCCGGCAGACGGCGGCGACGGCCAGCGCCGGCGGCGGCCCGCGGCCGTCTGGGGACACGGAGGATCGTCCGGTCTGGGGCAGTCGGTGACAAGCCAGACAACCAGGGCGATATGGCCTCTGGGCCTTCATTTGATGCATGTTCATCAAAAGAAGGCAAGGATAGGAGCTGGGGTACTCTTGTATGTGAGGCAAGGAATGAAATGTGATTCCGTAGATGATAGGGTACATAGTGAAGGGTAGAATCTTTGTGGTTAGATATTATTCTGAAGAATGGAAGAAGATTTAGGATTGGGACATTCTATAGGCCACCATACCAGAATGAAAACACTGATATGTTGATGCAGGAGTGCATGGAAGAACTGCATTGCTGGGGAACTTCAATATAGCAGGATGGGAGACAAAATTAGATATTCTAATGGAGATAACTAGATAGTTTAAGCAACTCAGGAAGAAGTTCCATGACTTGTTTTCATGAAAATGTTTTCTTTCAAATGACGCATGAACCCACAAGGGAAAATGAAATGTCAGATCTGGTGCTTACAATGAGGACATTTTTGTACAGAATGTGAACATAGGAGAGATCTTTGGTAATAGTCATAACAACATTATGCTTTTCCGTATATGCTAGAAACGTAGGAATCAATAAAACATTAATTCCAAATTTTGCTAAAGGGAATTACAATGAGGTCAGGAACTTCCCCAATGAAATTCATTGGGAAGAGTTATTGATGGGCTTAGATGCTTATAAAATGTAGAGAATGGTAAAAGACAAACTGTTCCAAGGTCAGGATAGGTTCAATCCCAATAGGCAAATTAGATTAAGCAAGGTAAAGCACCCATCATGGCTGATCAAGGAAGTTAAACATTTACTGGAGTCAAAGAAGCAGGCATTTAAGGAACTAAAAGATGCTAACCCTGAGGAAAACCTAGAATCATATATAATAGCTGGAATGTGGAATAAAGTTAGGTGTGCTAGGGCATCTAAATGACAGGTTGAAATCAAATTAGCTTGAGAATGTTCAGCAAACAATGCTAAGAGGTTCTTTAGCTTCTACAAATTTAAGTCTCAAAAGTGTAGTGTAGGGCCACTGGAGGTGGATGGTATAATAGTGATCGATGATTGTGATATATTGGAGTCCCAAAGCAAACAATTCTCATCAGTCTTTACTAAAGGGAACTGTGGTACTTTGGAAAAAAAACTGAAGGTTATGTCATGGCAGATGCTAGGTTGGAGGATCTTACAATAACTGCAGAAGCTGTAGAAAAACAGCTGCAAAATATAAAACCCAATGAAGCTTCTGGGTCAGATGTTATATATGCAAGTAGAGTGTGCTAAAGCATTGGCAGTTCCCCGAGGTACCATTTTCAGGTATTCTATGGAGTACTTTGAAGTACCTGAAGATTCGCGAAATGCAAATTTAGCAATGATTTTCAAAAAGGGGAGTATCAAATGTGTAGGAAACTACAGGCTAATCAGTTTGAACTCCATAACTTGCGAGGGACTAGAAAAAACTAGTGAAACATAATATTCAGACTCATCTTGATAGGCACAACCTTCTCAGGGATGCCAAACATGGATTTTTATCTCAAAGATTTTGGTTGGTTGGTTATTGGTTTTTACGACACGTCGACCGTTGAGTCACATAGCGTCGCCAATCTCTCACGCCGATTGGTCGCGGGCGAAGAGTAGCGACAGGTGAGACTCGAACCCACAACCTTTCGATTGTGAGACGAGCATCTTACCCATAGACCACTCGTTCCCTCTGAAATATTTTGTTTAACTAACATATTGGGGTTCATGGAGTATGAAACTAAAGAAGTAGACAATCAAAGAAGGATGCATGTTGTGTACTTGGACTTTAGCAAAGCTTTTGATAAAGTTTCACATGGGTGTCTAATTCAGCAACTAGAGCAGCATGGGATTGATGGAAATGTTCTAGGTTGGATTGAAAGCATAGCTGAACTGGGGACTGAAAAACATGATTGAAAGCATAGGGGACTGAAACAAATGGTAGTGTTAAATGGATGTAAATCTGAATGGAAGGATGCTCTGAGTGGAGTGCCACAGGGCTCTGTTCTAGGGTCACTTCCATTTATCACTTAATGTTATTTAACATCGAGGTAGGGGTGAGGAATAGTGTTCAAATTTGCTGATGACATCAAGATGGTAGGAGTGGCTTACAGTAGTGATCACTCTAGCAATATTCAACTAGACTTGGAGGACCTAAAAAGTGGGCTGATCAATGACAAATATCTTTCAACTATGAAATGTAAGGTTATGCATCTGGGGTTTGGAGGTGAGACTTTCAGCTATACAATGGGAGGTAGGAAACTTGTTGTTATTGAAGATGAAAATGATTTAGGTTTGTTAGTTTCAGATGATCTTAAAGCAGAAAATCAATGTATCTCAGCAAGGAACAGGACAATCAGACTGCTGTAAATCATTAATAGGAGTGCGAGGTATAAGAGCAAGGAAGTCATGAAAATACTGTACTTAGCCTCTGTGCAACCCCACTTAGAATATTATGTGCAGGCATGGAGCTCCGACTTAGAAAATGCTCTTGGCATTAGATATGTACTCACTCAAGTATAGGAGATTAAGGGGTGATCTGATCCAAATGTATGAAATCATTAAAGGGCAATCTGAATGATGCCCTTCTATTTAGACTATCACATAGGGGTCAGGTTAGACAAATCAAGGTGTAGGACAGCTAAGCAACAACAGGTCTTCAGTCAAACGATTGATAATCAGTGGAATAGGCTGCCTGCTGATGTTGTGGGGAGTCCCTCATTGAATGTATTACAAAATAAGGTGGACAACTTTTTAGAATGGAAAATCTTATTTTTCAGTTCTAAGTAGTGGTGGATGTGGTGAGATTTATGCTAAGTAGATGTGCACTGCACAGGCCCATTTAAGCAGGCATGGATGGAGTCTGAAAATTATTGGTATGGCACTCCAGCCAAATGTGTTACACATGATCGAATGAATAGGGCTGGATTGGTCAGGTATATAGGAATTGATGAGTGTGTGGGATGTTGGTGGACATATTCTTTGGCATTGGAGATGTGGTGATGGTTGGGGTAATGAGTGTCTTTTTGTCAGGGTTATGGTATCATCCCCTTGTATACTTAACCTGGATGGGCCCTTGTGGCTCATATTAAGCCTGAACACTTTATGACTTTATCAGTAATATGGAGAGAGGCTTATGGCATTAGATATGTAGTCACTGAAGCATTGGATAATAAGAGTGATATGATTGAGATGCTTACAATTGCAAAAGGTTGCATAATGTCACTCTGAATGATTCTACTCTGTTTTGGGTAGCACATGACAGGCATCACTTCAAGCTAGACAAGTTGAGATGTAACACAGCTAAACACCATCAAGTTCTCAGTCAAAGGGAGGTTGATGAATGGAATGGGCTGCCTGGTGATGTGATGGGGAGTCTGTCATTGAATGCATTTAAAAGTAGGGTGGATCAATTACTTCAGTCCAATAATCATATTTTTGAATTATAAGATGCACAGTGGGAAGATGGGAAATTGAGAGGATGAATGGATGAGTGGTGTAAAGCAAAATGTAGGAAAATGATATTTTGTGCCTTAAGGTTACTTTGAATTTTGGGAACATAATATTTCAATGGAATGGTTATGAACATGATTAAGATGATGTGGCCCCTAATTTCCAATGCAAATGCTTACTTTTCAGTTGGTGACAAAACACTGTGTCACTCATTGTCACACTGTTGTTACTTGTGCCATAACTTGCCCCATCCATACATGGAATTTCTCAGATATGCTAAATAAGAAATTAAACACTCCTTGCAGTCAAGTCAAAACACCTTCACACAAAAATGTTTAGATTACAGCTGTGTCCAACATTGATTTTGCACACAGAAGACCTCAACATGAAATACCTAACAAGTGGAGCAGAATAATAGGGCTGTTATTGTAGTTCTTGGAATCCTTCCATGTTTCAATTATGCTTGTGTATGTTATTAATTTATTACATTGTCATAAATTAGGCTAGGTTACTTTGGTTTTTATATTCGTGTCATAAACCATGCCTCTGATATTGTCAACAAATGTTCCCAACATTGCTATGGCAGTTGGCCATAGAATGGCCTATTATTCTGGAACTCTGATTAGGCAATTGATGTTGATATCTTCTTTGTTAAAAATAAATGCTAAATGAAGCTGAAAACTAAGGGTTTTCAATGCAGAGGTCAATGAAGCCATGAATGTCATCAAAAAGTCATAACATGAGTCATGCAATTCATGAACTAAAGGTTCTCCATATGAAGAAGTGTTAAATTGACAGCAAGGAATGTTGAATTCCTTCTTTATCATGTCTGACAAATATCAGGCATGGGTATATATAGGCTACGGCACAGATAACAGTGAAACAATAGACGGCACAGTATTTCAACATCAACCGAAAGGTAGCCATTTGCAGGGGAAATGAGTGGTCACATCACCTTAATCACATTCATATAAGTCATATTATATATACATATTATATGTAGTTTTTATATAATCAAAAGGCCACATTCACAAGTAAGGCCAAACAAAATAGGAAATACAAAATTGTTGGCTGATTTGGAAATAGCTGAAGCTCTTAGGACTCATTTCTGTTCAGTATTTACAAAAGAAAACACATATATTTTACAAAATATGAAGGACACTCACAAATACTGTGTTCACTTCATTTAAATTTGACATGGAGGAAACTAAGGAACTACAGCATGGAATTGAGCCTAGCAAAGCACCATGGCCAGATGAAATGTATGGCACAATTTGGCATGAGCTTGCAGAGGAGTTAGCTCTGCAAATATGCATTATTTCAATAGATTATTGATGTTCACTGAAATCCTGGTTGATTGGAAAAGTAAACATTACACAGATTTCCAAAAAGGAAATAAGTTGAAAAACTGAAAACAATCAGCTGGTTAGCTTGACCTCACTATGTGCAAGATGTTCTAAAAAGGGACAAATCTGCTTGATACAGGGATGTTCATGCCTAAACAACCCATTAGAATACTTAGAGTTTGTCACAAAATATATTGATGTTTGTGCACCTGTCAGTGCTACATATTTATATTTCAGCAAATGTTTGATAAAGTTACACATAGATGACTGGTACTACATCTTAACCTGGGGGTTTTGGGGTCATTTTATGCCTCACTTAGGTTTCAGTGAAAAACGGCGTGTGGCAGCGTGCGGTTGCGTGAAAATGTA